>JBBPJT010000044.1:0-78610 GCA_038088895.1 Xerocomus potaroensis | reverse complement strand
ATCTAACTACCAGGCACTGATGTGCACTCAGTAACAAAGATATGAAACTAGCTATCAATCAAAGGATCAGTCACAAGGTGTATGGAGCAATCAATCAATTAGAATTGTGTTACTACAAGTTATCATGCGCTGATTTGCATCGCGCGGTCGAGTACGCGCGCCTCGGTTGAGTCCGAAACGGATGTGGCCGCGCGCGCGCTTGGTAATCCAACAATATGTGTATCAGCGCCATCCTCCCATGAGAATAATCAACCCACCCCAATTTGGAGTCTTGATGCGCCACGCTGATGTGTCCGTCTCACTAACAATCACACCGGACAGAAACGTGTCCTTCAAAATGCCGTATTGCCTTGTTTCGCGCACAGCGCTCCGGAGTGTTTCTAAGACAAATAATTGTCACATCAAATCCATCATCTCCACAAGATAGGGGGTAACACTCGCTGTTTTGAGCTAGGATACGCAACGCGCATGCTGGTCCCATCAACCACGAGGGTGGAACGGACGAAGCATCCTGTGCGGGGTCGGAGACTGACTCCCCCGTCCGAGCTTCGCTGTGGGAGGCTTGGTGTGCCGTGGGCGGTGCTGGCCTTGTGGAGTGGATCGGCCCGCGATCCTCCGGGAGAAGCATCTCGACGATCTCGGGTATTCTAGGGAGAATGGCCGCTACTCCATGATCTAAAGTTATAAAGTATCGACGAATAGTCTCCTGATACGCCCAACGCATACCTGTCTGAGCCAAAGCAAAGAGGATCATGACGCCCGCTTTCTGAGTCCTCCACACTGGTTCTCTCAGATAACCCAAACTCTTACTGACAGGATCGTTACTCAAGGGGCCGTCCTGCACTAGAAAGCAAATCAGCTACAATAGACTGGTCGGAATACCCAATCGTACCGAGGGACCGGAAGATATCAAGCCTGTCCGAGTCTCTTTTGGCTTGCCCTTCGCTAGCCTCGTGTCTAGAACCTTCGTGATGCCATCGTTGCTGATCTTTTCACGCAGATCGACTGGTTCAAATGAGGCAGTACGTAGCGCCAGATTGTCAGCATGACTAGACTAGCCTTCTAATTTCTTACCGTTCGATATCAATTCTCCGAATATTTGAAACCCTTCCACTGAGCCTACAGCATCATCGAAGTAGTCGAGTTTTACCATGCGGACAATGTTTTTTTGACAAAATATCACTGCGCTTGATAGGTAGGTTCATGTCACCTGTAACAATTTTGAGCTACGTAGCGATATCACCACTGGCTATCTTACTTACTGTACCTCAAACAAACGGCCAAAGCGTACGCAGCAAGTAACGCGCTGTCCTTGCGTCGCAGATGATCGATGAAGACATCCAGCAAGTCAATCTGGCAGAGAAAGGTACGGATGGCTTCAGCTAGCGAACGGTTAGTTTTTGCCACACATTTGCCGAAATTGGGCTCACTCTCGCATAGTTTAAGGATAGTCAGCGTCGCAGCGGTACGCTCCCGAGAATTGCCCTCTTTAATCGCTACTTTCAATATTCTGATAAGTTGCTTTTGCTTGTTATTGAGACTTTCGGCACCTGACACAAAATGTCATGATCCAATCCCGTTGACGGCACACCGCTACGTGTAAACACCACTTACCGAGACCTAACATTTCCACTGTGACTCCCTCCCTCAGTCGATTCCTCCGTGCCCTTGTTCAAGCGGACCAGAGCATCAGCGACGTTTGCTCGGACACTTCTTTTGTTTATATTCAATTGACCTTCTAAAACGCAAAATGTCTGAGGAATGCACGAGAACAGGAACATACCCCCTACCATCGGCCGGGTCATAGAGGACGAGTAATATTTCAACAGCCAAGATACCGACCTGCCGTTCTTCCATCGCCGCAAGCTCCCTCAATCTGGGTTTCATGTCCGAGCAGACCAGTTTCCCTATCTCCGCGTGTCACTAGTGACTTCATGGATTGACATAGACTGCTTACCATTAGGAGTGTGTGCTAGGAACAATACCATACGCAGCGCGGCAGTTAAAAAAGGGGGGTCTGCATATATACGTCTATGCACTCCATGTCGTAGATAGTGCGCTTACATTTGGTGTCCAGTATCCGTTCAAGCCTAGAGTCTTCCTTAAGCTTCTGGACAATAAAATTTCGTGTCTCCCCTGACAGACCATGAATGACCAATGTCTGGATGCATGGTGATTGCTAACGCACCACACTCCAAAAGACAGATCAGGCCATCCGTCGCCCGTACAAAGTTCCAGTTTTTTCTGTCGATGACCTTGTCAAGCACCCCTACTAGTTTTCCAATACCTCCTCCTTGAGATTGTGGTCCAACAAAATCTTGTGTTTCGTCAGAGGTCCCAGAAAAGCGGCCACTCTCGGGCCATCTCGATCCATAGGATTTCCCAGAATCCCAACGAGACTTTCCCTAACCTTATTGAACGTGTCGACCGGAAGATCGTAATGAAACAGTGCAGGACTCTTCGCAGCATTGGGATCGCAGGCTATTATAAAGATGTTAACTCGCAGCTCAGCCAGTGTCAAGAATAGAAAACTCACCAGCTTCGTAATAGGCGACAATAGTGACCAGCCTCACCAGTGCAGGACAATCATGCCTATCGATGAATTTCCTGAAATTGTCTTGCCATTTCTCCACGTTCCTGACACATTGCTTTCCCTCTTCTAGAAGGGTAGGTAGCGTAACTACCGGACTCGCGGAGAAGGGAGAAAGGGTCTTACTGAATCTTAGCATGAACAACAACCCGTCGAGGTATACTGGAGAGACCCCTCGCTCGCTGCCCAAGTGAGCTACCAACTGTTCGGCTGCGGTATCGTCGAAAAAACCTGTCTCCCAGGGCTGATCGTCAAATTCGGGATCGAGTTCACCGCGTGTGGTGAGTATATCAGAACCCTCTCCCCGCGACGCGAGTGGCTCGTAAGAATTAGCATAAAAAATGGAGGCATGGACTTCTTGGCCGGGTATAATGCGGCGCGATTGCATCTTATGCCAACTATGAAGGAAGAGATGAGCAATATGCCATAAAATAGCAGAAGTCTTGCCGTCGGACGTCGTTATTGGAACCACTGAAAGATACCTGATGCTTAATGGGTAACAATTCAACAACTTTCCATCCAACGGTCATTGGATCACTGGTGCCGAAGTCAATGTCATTAGGAATCCAGACTATGTCCGTCGGACGCAATATAAGGCCACTTGCTGCCGCTTCTCGCCGCATCCATAATGGGGGCACTTTCCCGGCATGATAGGACCTTCCCGGTCTGTGTATACCACCTCTGCACGAGCCATGTCAGCATCAAGGAATGGATTTCAAGGGAATACTTGCACGTCTCCATGACTGCCAGCAAACCAGACTTCCTTAATGTCAGTGACACCAACACTAGTCTCCCTTCCGCTAGCACAATCAGACTCGCTCGTAGAAGATGTAGGATGCTGGATGTCAGAGGCGACAATATATTTGGACCTTCCGCCAACCACGCTACGGTTTACTCGGTGTATGTACTCTGGCATAAACTTGACACGACGTTCATCGAGAGCCAGCGCGCGTCGAAAACGGCAAGCGTATGCCGAGAGTGGCTTGAACACGTTCCCTCTGACGAGCCCGACAGAGGAGACGGTATCCCTGGTTGAGATCAGTTTCGACAGCGGACTAAGAGTTTTAAACGTTAAATTACCACACTCCGACAAAGTGGATCCTCAGGTCCTTCCATGAAAATGTATCTTTGAACTTCCTTGCATGGTCCCATGTCGCCATATCCCCCGCACGAATAGTGTCATAGTGGTCGAATGCCCTACCGAGAACCTGTTCGTCGGATCGCTAAGCTACCTTGCTGTTCCTCACCTTCTAATTTGTTTCTCCGTCTGCGTCTTCACCAGGCCAATCTGACTTACGTATTCGATTCTATGGGCCTGGAGATACACTGTTCCATACCCTATGTATCGTACTCACACGAAGCAGCACTTGATATGCGCCACGAGAAAACCCTAAAGTCAAATCATCAACTACGCCAACTCCAACAAGGCACCCAACTTGCCAAAAAGATAGATTTGGTCCCCCTCTTGATACGTTCGCACTAATCAATCATATGCATCCCTAACCCCCTCATTCATATTCCTGGAATCAAGGATTCCAAATCGAAAGTGGTAGATGGAAAGTAACATGCACGAACCATGCAACTGCCATGTCAACCTTATCAAGGATTGGTCTCAGCACACGCCCGAGAAATTGGTCGCTTTGGGGCCTGTGCCGATCCCACTGGAATAATATACAACCTGTTTTGGATCCGTCGTCTCCTGATCAATCGTTTGAAACAGTTTGACTACGTTGGCGTTCCGTCAACGGTCAGCTATGAAGGGGACTGAAAGAGGTACAAGCAACTACATTCCGACCGAGCTCGTTAGCAGTTCCATCGACGCAGACAACAAGGTTTCTAGTGTTCTCTACCCTTCAGGGATTACACTGAGTGCATCTCTTGAAGGATAACCTGCTAGCACCCTAGTTAGCACATGTACGTTGTCGAAGGAGGAGTGATACCTATGACCAATTTCTGCGTCCATGGGCGATGAGGGTCGCTCAAGTTGAATGGCGAAAGGAGAATACGAGGGCATTTCCTGCTGCTGAGTTGCCATAGTACACATGCCAGCAGCAAGTTATCCACGAGGGGGGCAACCCACCCGACACCGTTTGTTCTGACATTCTGAAAATCGGTAAGTGCAACATCTTGTACATTTAGCAATAACCGACGGCATGTAGGAAACCATGCTCAAGTCTACTATACAAATCAAGTTCAATATAGTAGTAGTACTAAAATATTGTTCAATTTTTTATTATAAAGTAAGTAGTTGCACAGCCACAAAATCGCCTCACCCAGCCTTTCATCTGGCACAATAATGGCGACAAAATTGATAGATTCTTCGCCAAAGTTCTTTTCATTACTTGTGTCGCTCAGGCTTTTGCTAGCGTTCATTCCGTTGCCTTCACTCAGCGCACTCCAGCATGACCACCAGCTATCTTCCCCGCTGACCTCGTATTCCCACTGTCAGTACGTTTTCACACTTTATGCTGTAGATTCCACATAGTGATGGTGTTCTGACCTACATCTCTCATGGTAAAAGAGGGTCTTTGGCTTTATAATCATGATATGCTGGAGGCGTCTTCCATCATGTGAGAGTTCACCCCTTTCTTATCCTCTAAATTGTAATCGAGTTCGTTTGATCCAGTCCCCGTTATTTCTTTCCATCTTTTCTACCGTTCTTTCATCACTACCTATTGTCTGGGCACTGAGCGATGCGATAGGAGCCTGGGCACTACTCCGTATATGGCGCGCAGGGCAGCGCATCTGTAAAGGCTCAAGTTCAAGTGGCCGTGACGGATTGATTGCCGCCGCGTTCCTTTTGAATCCCTATCTACTTCTTCCGTCACTATTACTATCTACCTCTACGTTCGAAAACACGGCAGTCCTTCTGACTCTCATGTTCGCCTCCCAAGGTGGGCCAACTCAGTCCCTCAGATAGATCTTCGTTTATTTCCTACGCTCTACAGGAAAGATTTCTGCAGCTCTTTTAGCGCTCGCATTCTCAACCCATCTCTCCATTTCTACCCTTCTTTTGGTTCTCCCAGTTACTATGCTGCTCGTTACTTCTCCGGTCTCCCACCTCGCTTCTCCACAGGGTTTCACGGGTAATTTCCGAACGGCCTGCAAGCATATGGGCCAGTTTTCTGCGTACGGGCTTGTCCTCTTTAATGCTTCGTCTATCATGGTTGGCGGACAGTTGGGGTGGGTGTGTGAAGCTTGGGGTGCCAGGTTCGTATTCTCGCCGCTGGCTGCCCTATCTGCACATTACGAGTGGCTTCGCATGACAGCTTTACCCTCCCTGATTTGACACCCAACCCGGGATTGCGGTGGTATTTCTTCACCGAGATGTTCGATCACTTTAGGCCATTCTTCCTCATGGTTTTTTCGGTACGTGCTGCGCCGGGATCTTTCTGGCCTTACCCTGACGTATCGGTCTCCAAAAGGTTCACCTCGTGATTTATGTTCTACCAATTTGCATTAAATTCCAGTGAGTTGTTGCATCGTCGTATTTCGATGGTCCTGACTGCAGCTATCAGACACGATCCACTGTACGCGTCGTTCTTACTCATCGGCATCCTCGGTATCTTTCAATCGTACCTCACCCTCGCTGACCCCGGACTCTTCCTGAGTATGTTTGTGCTCTTCCCGGAAGTATACCCATGTATGTCGTACTTCCTTTTCTCAGTTCGTTTATTGTGGACAATCTTTTGGTCGACTCACTGTCATCATGTGTGTAGACCTCCGGCATCCCATCGTCACCACGCTTGTTCATACGCACGCAGCACTTCTCCTGCCACTCTTTCATGCCCTTTGGGTGACGGAGAGCAGAGGAAATGCCAATTTTTACTACGCAGCCAGCTTAGTGATGGGCGTCGCAGGTGGGATGGGTGTGGTGGACGCCTGCTTTGCTCGTCTGAGGATTGCGATCGGGGATATTGCCGAGGGACAGAGAACCAAATGGGCAGTTATCCAAGAATGAAATGATTTCACTTGTCCAACGAATCAGGGTTCTACCATCCTCCTATTGTATTATGAGGGCATGTGTTGTCCACGAAGCCATCCCGCAACACTTGTCAAACGAGAAATCAACGTTCCTCTCAGATAATGTGCCTTCATGAGCATATCACAAGTGTAGAAGAAGTATCATGGGTACAAAGTAGGTTTCCATATGCATAATTCAACAATAAAACAGAGTATGGATATCGAGTTCGAGTCAAGCTGAGTGTCCGTACCTGTTCGGCGTGTTGTTGAGCAACGAGCCGCTAATCCTTGTTAGTACTAGTACTACTCGTGGGTTCGTGTGTCTTAGTCCCCTCATCTCCGGAGCCTTCACGTGCCTTTTCGCAACATGCAGGCATTCAATGACTACCCACATCGGCGTCACTGTACGTACCAAAGGACCGAAAAATCTCCAAGCAAATCCGGCCAGTCCGAGTCTCCTTCGAGTTGCCCTTTTCCAGCTTCGTTTGCAGAACTTGGACAATGTTGTGGTTTTGAACCTTTTCCCGCAGGTCAGCTGGCTCAGGTGAATCAGTACGCGCAGAGTCAAATAGGCTAGTCCCGTTACCGTGTTGCATAAAGTCGCCAAAGATCTGAAACCCTTCAACCTGGCCTACAGCGTCGTCAAAGTAGTCGAGCCGTAACATGTTCACGATGTGTTTCGGAAGGTGTCCGTTGTACTTGATAGATTCCTTCATGTCACCTAGTACAATTCTGAGTCGTCATACGTGCGCCACCACACGGGATATCTCTTACTGTATTTCATACAGGCAGCAAGTGCATATGCAGCGAGTAGTGCGTTTTTCCTATGTTTGAGTTGACTGATGAAGACATCCAACAAACTGATCTGGAGCAGAAACCTCCGAACAATCTCGGCTGGTGAACGATGAGCTTGAATCGTCGTTGTATCAAGACTAAAACTCACATTCACAAATCTTCAAAAGGGCAAATGTTGCACCCGTGCGCTCCCGCGAATTACCCTTTTGGACCGCTGATTTCAGTTCTCCGATAAGTTTTTGCTGTAGTTCACTAAGTTGTACAGCATCTGATGTCACATGGAAAGAGTGTCATGGTCCAATCTCGCTGGAAGAGCTTGTATGAATGTTACTCGCCCAGACCGAAAAGTTGACGCAGTATTCGCTGCCCAGATTCCGCACTGCGTCCCTGCCCATCAACCGAATCACGAACGTCCATCATAAGGTGGGTCAAGGCACCAGCGAGATTTACTCGAACATTCGCGTCCTGAATATTCAGTTGCTCTTACATCCTTGATTGTGAGACCAAGTGTAAAAGTAACAAGGTCGTTGCCTACCTCGATCACTCGGGTCGTAGAGGGAAAGTAATATTTCAACAGCCGGAAGACCGACTACCCGTTCGTTCTTTGCTGCTAGCTCCCTTAACCTAGGTTTCACACGTTGGCACAGGCGTCTCGCTGTCGTCGCTCGTCACCACGGGATGAGACTGATTAGCCCAGAGTATACTTACCTTCTGGGATTCGTGCCAAAGTCACCATCATACGTAGCGTAGCAGACAACAGGCGCGGGTCTAAAGCAATGATACATCTGTGTGTTCCTTACCATGGAAGTACTCCTTACCGTTGCCTTCCAGCATCTGGGAAAGTCTTGGGAGTCTGGAATACGGAATATTGGCCTCGAGCTTCTCGATACCAACTTTCCGAGTGTCCTCTGACAGATCATAAGTCATTCAATCCCAATGCACGATGAGCCTCAACATACCGCACTGAAGCATAGAGTTCAGGCCATCCATCGCCTGTCCAAAATTGACTCTTTTCTCGTTGATGATTATATCGAGCAAGTCCATGATGATTTTCAGCATGTCCTTCGTGAGGATGTGCTCTCGCAAAATCTGGTGTTTCGTCAAGGGTCTCAGAAGAGCAAGCACTCTGAGACCACCTCGTTGTCTGTCTTCTTCCAGAACGGCACTAAGATATTTCTTCGCATCTTCGAACACCTCCTGCGGAAGGTCAACGTGACGCGGTGCCGAGTCCGTTGAGTACATATCGGGATCACAGGCTGCAGCATTTGATATAATATTAATGCACAAGCACGTGTTGGATGCAGAACACTCACATGCTTCGTAGTAGGTTGCGATTGTTGCCAGCTTGACGAGTGGGGAACAATGAGTGTTTCGGATGAGGTTCATAAACTGATTCTGCCAATTCGGCACGTTCCGGACGCATTGCCTCCCCTCCTCTGAACGGCGGTAGTAAACAATTATCGGTTGGGTTGGAAGAGGAAAAAAGCCTTACTGAATCTTAGCATGAATAGCAACCTGTCGAGACATACTGGCTCAACCCCCAGTGGGTCACCCATGTGTGCCACCAAATCTTGTGCGGCGGTGTCTTCAAACAGCATCGTCTCCCAAAATTGATCATCGAGCTCTTCATCGAGTTCACCAAGTAAGACTGGTATGTCGAAACCGTCTCCCAATGACGCTTGTGGTTTATACGCTTGGGCATATAGGATGGAAGCATGGACTTTTTGACCAGGAATGATACGGCGTGGTTGCAGCCGGTGTGAACTATTGCGATACGCAGTCAGTACTACATAATTGAGACAAAAAACTAGTCTCACCGTAAAGCGTCGTCTCCGGCACCACCGAAAGATACTTGGTGTTTGATGGGGACGTATTCTACGGCTCGCCATGCGAGTGTCATCGAATCACTAATCCCGAAATCAAGATCATCCGGCACCCAGACTGTGTCCGTAGGCTGTAACACAAGGCCGCTTTCTGCCGCTTCCCGCCGCATCCATAATAGTGGGACGTTCCCAGCGTGATTGGACCTTCCAGGTCTGTTCGTACCACCTCTGCACGTTGATTGTCAACTCCGAGTAGTGAGGTTTGAAGTTATACCCACACATCTGAGTGACTGCCAGCGAACCAGACTTCCTTGATGTCGGTAGTTTTGCACCTCTTTTCGTAAGAGGTATCGCTCATGACAGATCCACTCCGTTCAATTGCAGGTGATGCAGCATATTCGACATCAAAGGAAGGAGAGGCATATTTAGATTGTCCGTCGTCTGTTTGAGAGTTCATTTCGTAGAAGTATTCCGGCATGAACTTGACACGGAGCTCGTCGAGGGCCAGTGCGTGTCGAAAACGGCAAGCGTGGTCGGCGGACGAAGAAATCGAAAGGGACACGTTCCCTCTGACAAGCCCCACGGAGGAGACAGTATCCCTGATTGGAATCAGCTTTGGCATTAAACTAATAATTTATGAGTGTTGAATTACCATACTCCGATAAAGTGCACTCTCAGATCCTTCCACGAAAATGTTTTCTTGAAACTTCTCGCAATCTGCATTGTCTCTGGTTTCCCCGAACGAATCGCTTCAAAGTGATCGTATGCCCTTCCAGACGCTTATTTTCCACGCACACAAGCTACTCAAGAGTTACTTACTTTCTCACTTGTTTTTCCGTTGGCGTCCTTAGCAAACCAACCTAAGATATTTTCAGATCTATGAGTCTAAACACATGGCGTTGTCCGTACCTCGTGTATCATGCTCGCTAGGGTTCGTACTTGATATGCGCCCCGAGAAAATCCTGAAATGGAGTGAACAGCTGCACAAACTACACCAAGAAAACCAACGCACCAAAGAGGTATATCTGATCACCTTCTTGGTATGATTGTGCCAGCCACTCATATGCTTCCTTGATTGTCTCTGCCATATTCCTACGATAAAGAATCCGACACCGTCAAAAAGCAGGCGACTGCAAAGAACACGAACCATGCAACTGCCATATCAACGGTGTCCAAGATTTTCCTTCCTATACGATTAAGAATCTGCGATGGTTTCGGGCCCGTGCCAATTCCGCTGGAATAATACGCCAATTGGTTCGGATGAGTCGTTTCTAGATCGATCTTTTGAAACAATTTGATCACGTTGGTATTCTGATCAAGTCATCAGCCGTGAGAGACTGGAAAGGTAGAGAGCATTTACATTCTGACCGAACTCATTAGAGGTGCCATCAATGCACACGGCGAGATTCCTCGTGCCCTGTTTCTGTCTGGGATTGCATTGTGTACATCTGGAAGAGGATGAAGCGATAAGACTCTCCGCGTCCATAGTCACAGGCAGAGACTCAGTAGTAAAAGCTTATGGGCGTGGTGCGGATGAAATCTTTCAACTGGGGTCCGGTGAATGTGAATTCGGGGAGAGCCTGGGCGCACGAGAGCGAGGTATATGCTTCTACAGCAATTGAACGCCTTGGAATAAATATCATCCACGAAGAACGGACGTCATGGCACAGCCTTGCAATGACAGTGTGTGATGATGCAGTTTATGGTCTTATTTTCCACATAGCATCAGGATCGGTCCTTTGACGTCTGATACAACATCTTGAGCGCCCGATGCTAGAAGCCGCCCACATGTGGTTGTGTATCGTCAGAAACCGATGTCAAAGAAAGAAATCTGGACAGCTATGAACTACCCAAGAGAAGTAACAACACCAGGTTGCACTCACGATTCTGCTGTGCAACACAAGGGACCATTGCCACCGTAACGCCCCATCAACTTGGGAAGTGCCTGGAGCGTGGGCAGCCGAACTTGAGCTCGGTGCTAAAATGGAACGCCATGGCTTTCCGGCAATAGTCCCGGCCGGTGGGCGCTTCATGTTCAACGCGTTCTCGAATTTTGATTGGTGCATCACTGAAATGTCACACGGGTTAGTTGGATGTATTTTGATTGGCCAAAGGTCACATGACTCATCAGTGCTTTGCCCACCTCCGATTACTACTACAACGTGTGACACAATTATATTGTGATTGGTAGATTGGTAGAGAGTGTAATATATGCACAGTAAGAATACAGCGATACGCTACTCAAGTAGTAAAGATACGGGCTTCGAGCCCATGACACAAGAACTTATCCAAGTTACGCTGTGCCCGTTTCACCAACTGTTCCTTCTGCGTTCACGGGAGCCTCAGAAGCCACGCCGCCATGAGCACGCTCACCGTCCACTGCGCCGGAGCCTTCATCGCCGTCCCTACGCAGGGCGCCCTCCCCCACACGGGCATCGAGGTCGCCATCGTCATCTCCATTCTGATCGTCTTCGTCCTCATTCCGGCTATGCACTCCGCGCAACCTTTCCATGAGCGGAGAATCCCGATAGTATGCTGCCAGCTTTTTGAGGAACCTAGACGTTCATCACATCAGCGCTAACACATCCATGTGACAAGTCGATCCGCTACGCACCCGACCACCTCGACAGAAAGATAAATTGGCGCAACCACGATCACAGCTAGAATAGCGAGGGTGGATACTCCCAGCAATACTGGGAGAATAGTGATGGCTGCCACGGTACGATTACGGATCATGTCCACAAGACGGTCCCAGTGCTTGATATGAGGTAACAGAGTACTCCCGATGGACATAAGGCCTTCATCAGACAATTCCTCGTCCACGGCCTTAATCATTTTGTCGAGCTCAACAAGGACGTCATCTGAAAAAAACATATGCATACATATCAGCGTCGACTTCCCATGAGAATAATCAACTCACTCCGGTTTGGAGTCTTAATGCGCCATGCCGATGTGTCCGTCTGACCAACGAGCATATTGGACAGAAACATATCCTTCAAAGTGTCGTATTCCCTCGTATCACGCACAACTTTCCGGAGTATTTCTAAGACAAATGGTTGTCACATTAGATCTATCATCTCCCCAAGATAGGGGACACTTACCGTTTTGAGCTAAGATACGCAGCGCGCATGCCGGTCCCATCATCCAAGAGGGTGGAACGGACGGTGCATCCTGTGTGAGGGTCTCCTGTGCGGCGGCCTCTTGTGCGGAAGCCTCCTGTGCGGAGGCCACTTGTATGTCGGAGTTTGGAGTTGTCGACTGTCCCGTCTGAGCTTCGCTGGGGGACGCTTGGTGTGCCGTGGGCGGTGCTGGCGTTGTGGAGCGGATCGGCCTACGATCCTCCGGGAGAAGCATCTCGACAATCGCGGATATTTTTGGGCAAATGGCCGCTATTCCATGGTCTAAAGTTATAAATAATTAAAGAATAGTCTCTTGATACGCCCAACACACATACCTGTCTGAGCCAGCGCGGAGAGGATCGTCACACCTGCTTTCTGGGCCCGCCACCCTGGCTCTCTCAGATAACCCAAACCCTTATCGACAAGATCTTTAGTCCAGGGAGAGTCCTCGACTAGAAAGCACATCAGCTACAGTAGACTGATCGGAGTCTCCATACGTACCGAGGGACCGGAAAATATCTAGGCAAATCAGGCCTGTCCGGGTCTCATTTGACTTGCCCTTCGCTAGCTTCGTGTCCAGAACCTCTGTAATGATGTCATCCTTGATGGTCTCCTTCCGCAGATCGGCTGGTTAAAATGAAGCGGTGCGTAGCACCAGATTGTTAGGCGAGACTAGGCTAGTCTTCTAATTTCTCACCGTCTGACATCAACTCTCCAAAGATTTGAAACCCTTCCACTGAGCCTACGGCGTCATCGAAATAATTGAGTTTTACCATGTGGACAATGTTTTTTGGAAAAACACTACTGCGCTTGATGAGTTCCTTCATGTCGTCTAGTACAATTCTGAGCTACGCAGTGATATCACCACTCGCGATCTTACTGTATTTCAAACAAGCGGCCAAAGCGTATGCAGCAAGTAATGCCCTGTCCTTTGTTCGTAGTTGATTGATGAAGACATCCAGCAAGTTAATCTGGCGGAGAAAGGTGCGGATGGGTTCGGCTAGTGAACGATCAGATTGTGCTACACATTTGTCGAAATTGGGCTCACTCTCGCATAGTTTAAGGATAGTCAACGTTGCAGCGGTACGCTCCTGAGAATTGCCCTCTTTAATCGCTACTTTCAATTTTCTGATAAGTTGCCTGTGTTTATTAGTGAGGTCTTTGAGTTCTTTGACACCTGATACAAAAGTCATAACCCAATTCCGTTGACGGCACACCGCTACGTGTAAACGTCACTTACCGAGACCGAAGAGTTTGTTCAAGATACCACCATCTTCACCGTGGCCCCCTCCTTCAGTCGATTTCCCTGTACCTATGTTCAAGCGGACCAGAGCGCCAGCGAGGTTTGCTTTGACACTTCCTTTGCTGATATTCAACTGATGTTCTAAACCCAAAATATCTGAGGAATGTACAAAAACAAGAACATACCCCCCACCTTCGTCCGGGTCATAGAGGACAAGAAGTATTTCGACAGCCAAGATACCGACCTGCCGTTCCTTTTTCGCCGCAAGCTCCCTTAATCTGCGCTTCACGGACGAACAGACCTCTTTCGCTCTCTCCGCGTCTTGTCGCTGACCTTCATGGGTTTCCGTAGACTCCTTAGCTTTAGAAATGTGTGCTAGGAACAGCACCATGCGCAGCGCAGCAATTAAAAAGTCCGGTTCTGCATATATGTGTGTATGCATTCTATGCCATAAGTAGT
This sequence comes from Xerocomus potaroensis, assembly GCA_038088895.1. NCBI lineage: Eukaryota > Fungi > Basidiomycota > Agaricomycetes > Boletales > Boletaceae > Xerocomus > Xerocomus potaroensis. The sequence continues at coordinate 64,618 of JBBPJT010000044.1, read as the reverse complement.
GCACTTACTTTTAACGCCCAGTATCCGTTCAAGTCTAGAGTTTTCCTTGAGCTTAGGGATAATGAACCCCCTCGTCTTCTCTAACATATCATGAATCACCAACGTCTGGATGCATAATGATCGCTAACGCACCACACTGCAAAAGCCAGATCAAGCCGTCCATCGCTTGCCCGAAATTCCCTTCCCCTGTCTCGATGATCTTATCAAGTACCCCCACAAGTTTTCCCAATACCTCATCACTAAGAATGTGATCAAGCAGATCCTTGTGTTTCGTCAAGGGTCTCAGTAGAGCGACCACTCTCGGGCCATCTCGGTGCATAGGTTTTTCCAGAATCCGGATGAGACCGTCCCTAGCCTTTTCGAGTGTGGTAACTGGAAGGCTGTCACGAGACTGTGCAGGACTGATCGTAGCATCGGTGTCGCTCGGGCCAACTTGATGCATAGGTCTTCGCGGAATCTCGACGAGACCATCCCTCGTGTCAGGTGGAAGACCGTCATAAGGCTGTGCAGGAGTCTTCGCAGCATCGAGATTGTAGGCTATAATAAAGATGTCAACTCGTGGCTCGGCCACGCGTCAAGAATAGAAAACTCACAAGCTTCGTAATAAGCGACGATGGTAACAAGCATTACCAGCTCAGGACAATTGGGCCTATCGATGAGCTTCCTAAACTCGCCTTGCCAATCTTTCACGTTCCTGACACATTGCTTTCCCTCCTCTAGAGGGATAGGCGGCGTAACTACCGGGCACGCGGAGAAGGGAACAGAGTCTTACCGAATCTTAGCATGAACAACAACCTGTCGAGGTATACTGGAGCGACCCCTTGCTCGACGCCCAAGTGGGCTATCAACTGTTCGGCTGCAGTATCGTCGAACAAACCTGTCTCCCAGAGCTTATCGTCAAGTTTGGGATCGAGTTCACCGTGCTCGGTGAGTAAGTCAAAACCCTCTCCCCGCGACGCCCGTGGCTTGTAAGAGTTAGCATACAGAATGGAAGCATGGACTTTTTGGCCGGGTATAATGCGACGCGGTTGCATCCTATGCCAACTATGAGGGGGGAAATTAGCAACACGCAACGAATCAATAGAAGTCTTACCGTCGGACGTCGTCATCGGAGCCACTGAAAGATACTTGATGCTTAATGGGCAACCATTCAACGGCTTTCCAAGCAATTGACATCGAATCACTGGTGCCAAAGTCGAGGTCATCGGGAACCCAGACTATGTCAGTCGGATGCAAAACAAGGCCGCTTGCTGCCGCTTCTCGACGCATCCATAACAAAGACACGTTCCCGGCCTGGTGCGATTTTCCGGGTCTGTTTGTCCCGCCTCTGTACGAGTTAAGTCAGCTTCAAGCAAGCGGGCTTCGCAAAACCCTTACACGTCAGAGTGACATCCTGCGAACCAAACTTCCTTGATTTCAGTAGTCTTCTTCTTTCCGCCGGGGGCATCAATCCCGCTGTCGCTAGCATCACCTCGCTTGCTTGTAGGAGATGTGGCATTTCCAACGTTAGAATCGATTTCGGTAGCCTTCTTCTTTCCCTTAGAGACATCAGTCCCGCTATCGCTAGCACTAGCAGGCTGCTCGCTCGTGAAAGATGCGGCATTTTCAACGTCAGAGGTAACAATGTACTTGGACCTCCCGTCGCCCGTCCGAGAGTTCATCTCATGAAAATATTCTGGCATAAACTTGACACGAAGCTCGTCGAGAGCAAGTGCGTGCCGAAAATGGCAAGCGTGTGAAGCGGACGTAGATGTTGAAAGGAAGACATCTCCTCTTATAAGCCCCACAGAGGAGACGGTGTCCCTGATTGAGATTAGCCTACAGGCGAACGACTATTAAAAAAAAGTCTTATTACCATACTCCGACGAAGTGCACTCCTATGCCCGGCCACGAAAACGTCTTCTTGAACTCTTGCGCGATCTGCCTTGCCTTTGGCTTTCCTGGACGGATTGCTTCATAATGATCGTACGCCCTGGAAAACGCTCGTTAATTAAGAACAAACAAGCAACTTAAAGTACATACGTTCCGATCTGCTTATCCGTAAACGTCCTTATCAACCCGACCTGATGCGAGCGTCCAGTCATATGACTCAATGGTTAACGCGTTCCGTACCTCATATATCATACCTGCAAGAACCCGCACTTGATATGCACCCCGAGAGAATCCTGCATTAGGATTATCACCTGCACTGAACGCAACGAAACGGCTTGGCCTACCGAACAGGTAAATCTGATCACCCTCCTGATACGTTCTCGCCAACCAGCCATATGCATCCTTGACAATTTCCTCCATGCCCCTACCATTAATTCAGACCGTCATGAAGTAAATGACTTTACCAAACACAAACCATGCAACTGCCATGTCAAACTTATCAGAGACTGCCCTCTCCATACGATTGAAGATGCTCAGTGATTTCGGACGCGTTCCAATCCCGCTAGAATAATATGCGAATTGTTCTGGTTGATCCGATCCCGTTTCTAGATTGATCTTGGCGAAAAGTTTCACTACATTTGTATTCTGCCCAAGCGGTCAGTCGAGAGAAGCTACGGAGAAACGGAAAAATTACATTCTGTCCGAATTGGTTGGAGGTGCCGTCAATGCACACGACAAGGTTCCTCGAGTTTCCTTTATGTCCATTGCGGCACTGGGTACATCTGGGATATGGCAAGTGGAGGGAAGACCTGTAGGCCGACGTTCGCTTATGCTCAACGAGGGACGAGGCGGGATGATTCCCTTCCGCGATGGATGACATGCAGTAAGAGTGCAAGGTGCGTAAGTGAACGGGGTCGTTTGGTTTGGGTGAGACGAGAACGGGGGTTCAAATAGCTCCATAACACGATGAATCCGGACGCAAGCTTGCAGCTGCGAGTGCGGCGCCTTGTGGCCAGTTCCCTTGATCGTGAGGATGGAATGTGGTAAGCGCAAGGAGGTATGTGATATGCAATTCACAATCTCGTTATCCACGAGGCGTGCAGCATGTTCGAAGCCCGCTTTCTCTTCACTTGGGGATCATCCGGTGAAGAAACGTCATTTACAGGACGATTATCGGAGTCACTTAATAAGAGTGGGTGAGATGGACAACCTACGCCAACAGGGTTTTTTCTCCAAGTTAGCACAAAATAAGAGACTACCTTGAATTTGTTTTGCCTACAAGGCAACCCTCACAAGCGGGACCCGCTCCAGCCGATGCACAACCAATTACAACGTAAGACCATCCAGCTAGCGAGGCGCCTTGTTGAATAATGGAACCTACGTGTCAATGAGCAATCAATGAAGGCGTTACGCCTGGCTCCTGCTTGCCCCTACTGAACCTTGATAGCTGCCACCCCTAATACACAATGGGCGAGCAGGGCGCCTCCACGCGGTAGACCACAAACGAGATTTGAGAGTCAAGGTGGGTCAGACCCTAACTCTATTATTGTAAGGTTCTTGAACCTCCATATTGGAGCTGGCGATTCGCATCAGTCGGGTAGAATCCGAATAGTGACAGAAGCTCCCCACAGAATAATCACAGCCTTTTATGGAAGCTAATGGCAGGAATTGATGGGATCGGGTGGGACAAAACCAGACCACGATCAATTAGAGCGACTCCGGGAGGTACGAGTACAAGATTATCCGTTTTGTTCGGAAGCGACGTACAATGTCCTACACGTGACCTGTAGTTGTTGAAAAAAAAAACACAAAAAGTGAAAATGCTTTTTAGCCCTGTTTGGAAGTACATAGCCGATCTGGTGACATCTCGGCACGAGCGAGTTGTCGGCGACTCGAATTTTAGTGCCGGTATGACGGAAGCTAATGTTATCGCGCGATCGACCTATGCGCACTTTCAACCTTCAGTCGCCGACAAATTGGCTAGCTGTCCTGCCGATTCGGCACCGGCTTCTTCCTTAGGGGCTAATAAAGCATAGAACTGAACAAAAAAAATTTCTGCACTGTATGTGTATTCAACAATATTCAACTAAAGTTTAGCATTGCAAACTTGGACATCGAGCCTATGAAGGCAGAAGAAATCCAGGGAGTTCCTACCCTACGCTTCGCTCGGCGTGGGTTGTTGCTCGTGCGCTTGTCGTGCTACCAGCCCTTTCCAACCGGCAGCAGGGCGCCAACTTGAGGGACTACGAACAACGCCACCGTTGTCAGGTGCACCAGAACCATCTTCCCCGCCCCGTTCACTCTGGCCCCCTTCGCCTTCAGGGGCGGCGAGACCAGTCTCATCTCCATGCTCGCGGCGGACAAACCGCACGTCGCGTAGCTTTTCCAAGATCTGAGAATCATGATAGTGTGCCACCAGTTTCTGAACCAACCTAGACATTCATCTACGTTAGTTCCACCAGACACACAGAAAAAGTCAGTCCCAATAACGTACGCGACCACCCGAACAGACAAATAAGCTGGTGCAACCACAAGTACCCCCAGCACGGCGAGGGCCGACACACCCAGCAATACTGGCAAGACACTGATTACTGCCACAGTCCTGTCACGCAGCAGGTCCACAATGCGATCCCAGTGTTGAATGTGGGGTAATACTGTATCTCCGATGGACATGAGACCTTCCTCTGACAACTCCTCATCCATGGCCCTGATCATCTTGTCGAGCACCTCGATGATGTCAGCTGAAAAAAAAAAATCAGCCCCGGCGCCCTTTCCTGTTAGAAGAAAACCCACCTCGATTCGGAGTATAGACATGCCATGCTGGTGTATCCGTCTCGTCGACTAGCGTTCCGGACAGATACAAATGCTTCAGACTAGCGTATTGCATTGTGTCGCGTGTAATGTTCCGGAGCTTTTCTAAGTCCACATCAGTTCCATCATGGCCACAAGACAAGAGGTAACACTCGCTGTTCTGTGCTAAAATCCGCAACGCGCATGCTGGTCCCATCATCCAAGAAGGCGGCCTAGATGGCGGATCCTGGATTTGGTCAGGGTCCGCGGCCTCCTGACCCGCCATAGCTTCAGTGTCGCCGGGGGAATGTTGATCTACCTGGGTGATCTCCGGCGCAGTCGACTGGATCGGTAAGTAACCCTCGGGGAGAAGCATCTCGACGATCTCGTATATCCTAGGCCCTATGGCTGCCGCGCCATGCTCTAAAGTCCTAGGACGTCAGAGGACTCTCACGATGACGACGACACATACCTGTCTGAGCCAGCGCCGATAGGATTGTTACACCTGCTTTTTGGACCTTCCACCTTGGGTTCCGCAGGTGATCCAAACTTTTGGCGACGAGTTCTCTTGTCCACGGACCATCCTGGTCTAGAAGGCACATTAGCTACGGTTGACTGACACGGACCCGCACTCGTACCAAAGGACCGGAAGATATCCAAGCAAATCAGGCTCGTCCGAGTCTCCCTTGCCTTGCCTTTCGCCAGCTTCGTGTTTAGAACCTGGGTGATATTATAAAGTTTGATCTTGTCCCGTAGGTCCTCTGGTTCAGATGAATAAGTATGCACCATTCTAGAATGACTACAATAGTCCATTACCGTGTTGCATAAAATCTCCAAAGATCTGAAACCCTTCGACCTGGCCAACGGCATCATCAAAGTAGTCAAGTCGCAACATGGACACGATATTCTTTGGAAGGAGCTCGCTGTCCTTGATCGACTCTTTCATATCGCCTGATGCGAATTCTAGCCACATACGGGTACCATGATATGCCACTTACTGTATTTCAAACAGACAGTCAAAGCATACGCAGCAAGCAGTGCGCTGTGCTTGCGTCGCAGTTGACCGATGAAAATGTTCAATAGGTCAGCCTGTAGGAGAAAGGTACGGATAACCTGGGCTGATAAGGGGGTGAGTCCGCTTCAGTTGATCACAGGGACTGGACTTACTCTCGCATAGGTTCAAGAGAGTCAGCGTTGCGGCAGTACGCTCCCGTGAATTGCGCTTCTGAGCAGCCGATTTGAGTTCACCGATCAGCCTTTGTTGTACTTCACTAAGTTCTTCAGCATCTAACAAAAGGACACCGAGTGTTAAATCCCGTCGAGGAATAACTCGTATACAAATGTCACTCACCAAGACCGAAAAGTTTACGTAAAATCTGTTGCGCCGGATCGGTGCTGCCACTTTCTCGACTGGCCGAATTGTGGCTACCGGTATTCAAGCGGACTAGAGCACCAGCGAGATTTGCTCGGACATTTGCATTGCGAATATTCAGTTGCCGTTCTAAAATGCATAGTGTAAGAGAGATTAATAAACTCAAAAATGCACCCAGTTACCTTCACTATTCTCGTCATAAAGGGCAAGCAGTATCTCAACAGCCAACAGACCAACTAGCCTGTCGTTTCTTGCTGCCAGCTCCCTCAACCTAGGCCTCACAACCACACACACATTTTTTGCTGTCGTCGATGTTACTGACATTTATGGCTTGATTATAAGGAATGCTAACCTTCGGGGATGCGTGACAAGGTCACCACCATACGCAACGCAGCAGTTAAAAAGAGTGGGTCTAAAAGGAACGATAAACATCTGTCATCCCTACTACAAGTGGCCACTTACTGGTAACCTCCAATATTCGGGAAAGTCGCGTGACATTCGAATACGGACAGTTGGCCCCGAGCTTCTCGATGATGATTTGCCGCGTGTCCTCTGACAAGTTATCAGTGGCTGCCTATCTAGGCCCAGAACAAACACCCGTACCACACTGCAACAGGCAGTTCAACCCATCCATTGCCTGTCCGAAATTCCCACCTGTATGGTTAATAATCTCATCAAGTACCCTGATGAGTTTTTCCAATACGTCCTGAGTAAGAATGCACTCCCGCAGAACCTGATGTTTCGTCAGAGGTCGCAGAAGGGCAACCACCCTGGGGCCATCTCTGTGCTTGTGTGCAGCCAAGATTGCAGTGAGATTTTTCCTTGCGTCATCGAATGTCTCTTGTGAAAGTTCAGCATGAGGCAATGCAGGGCTCTTCGGGGGTGCATCTGGATCGCAAGCTGCGGCAGACTTACAATACGGCCACGTGTTAGAGGCGGAACACTCACAAGCTTCGTAATAAGCGACGATGGTGACCAGCCTAACAAGAGCAGGACAATCACGGTTGTGGATGAGGTTCATGAACTGTTGTTGCCAATTTGGTACGTTCCGGACACACTGCTTCCCCTCCCCTGAAGGTAGGCATGACGTGATTACGAGGCGAACCGTGAAGGAAAAGGGGCCTTACTGAATCTTAGCATGAACAGCAACCTGTCCAGGTATACGGGTGCAACTCCTTGCTGACCACTCAAGTACGTCACTAGCTCCTGGGCCGCAGTGTCGTCAAACATCCCTGTGTCCCAAAGCTGACCATCAAGTTCCGTATCGAGTTCAACGTGTACGACGGGTATGTTGAAACCCACGCCCAGCGAGGCCTCCGGTTTGTATGCGTTGGCATACAAGATGGAAGCATGGACCTTTTGACCAGGTATAATGCGACGTGGTTGCTTCCGGTGCCATCTACGAAGTATGAGATCAGCAAAAACCTCGGAAACTTTCTTATCTTACCTTCGGGCGTCGTCACCAGCACCGCTGAAAGATACTTGGTGCTTAATAGGCAACCATTCAACGGCTTTCCATGAAAAGGTCATCGAATTACTAGTGCCGAAGTCAAGATCATCCGGGACCCAGACTATGTCCGTCGGATGCAAAACAAGGCCGCTTGCTGCCGCTTCTCGACGCATCCATAACAAAGACACGTTCCCGGCCTGATGCGATTTCCCGGGTCTGTTCGTTCCACCTCTGCATGGGATAAGTCAGCTCTAGGCGAGCGGGCTTCGAAATATGCTTACACGTCGGAGTGACTTCCGGCGAACCAAACTTCCTTGATTTCACTCGCCTTCTTTTTCTTTCCTCCGGAAACGTCAGTCCCGTTGTCGCTAGTGCTAGACTCACGCCGCTCGCTCGTGGGAGATGCGGCATGTTCGATGTCGGAGGTAACAATGTACTTGGACTTCCCATCATCCGTCTGAGAGTTCATCTCATTAAAATACTCTGGCATAAACTTGACGCGAAGCTCGTCGAGAGCAAGCGCGTGTCGGAAATTGCAGGCGTGTGAAGCGGACGAAGACGTCGAAAGGAAGACATCTCCTCTTATGAGCCCCACGGAGGAGACGGTATCCCTGATTGAGATCAATTATGACGACAAACGGCAAGGTATAAAGGTGGACAATTACCATACTCCGACAAAGTGGACCCTCAGGTCTTTCCATGAAAACGTGTTCTTGAACTCTCTCGCAATTTGCCTCGTCTTTGGCTTTCCGGAACGGATCGCTTCAAAGTGTTCGTACGCCCTGGCCAACGCTTGTCAATCTGGTTCGTACACAATACTCATCAATTACTCACATTCCGATCTGTTTGTCCGTCTGCGTCCTTATCAAGCCAACCTGACACATGTGTTCAGTTCAGCAGGCCGAACACCTCATGCAATCCACACCTCGTGTATCATTCCCGCGAGAACCCGCACTTGATACGCACCCCGAGAGAATCCTGCAATGGTGTTTAACACCTGCGCAGACCGCAATGACCCAGCATGACCTACCAAAGAGGTAAATCTGATCACCTTCCTGGTACATTTGCGCCAGCCAGCCATACGCGTCCTTGACAATATCTTCCATATTCCTACCAGGAGCTCAGACCATCATAAAAGAAAATGTCTGCGTCGAGTACCGACCATGCAACTGCCATCTCAAACTTGTCGGAGACCGCCCTCTCTATACGGCCGAAGAGACTTAGCGATTTCGGACGTGTTCCAATCCCACTGGAATAATATGCAAATTGTTCCGGATGAGACGATTCCAGGTCAATCTTGGCAAACAGTTTCACAATGTTGGTATTCTGGCAAAGTAGTCAGCGAGGGAGAAGTTGTGGGGATATGGGGCAATCACATTGTGACCGAACTGGTTTGAGGTGCCATCGATGCATACGATAAGGTTTCTTGAATTCCCCTTCTGTCGAGCGTTGCACTGGGTACACCTACCGTGCGGGGCTTGAAAGGATGATCTAATGGTCGGCATGCGTGCATGCTCGATTTGAGACGACGCGACAGGGCTCTCAGCATCCATGAGGAACGAAGTAGAGGAGTCGGTTGGGGCGGAAGGCAGGAATGCGACTCAAATAAGTCAGAGCACGAAAAATGCGGTTGCGGACCATTCGACGGCAGGTGGCTCGCATAACAGCTGGATCCAAAGTAAAAATCTTGAATGTGAGGGTAGAATGTGACGCAGTAAAAGGATGGCCTGGGTGCGTAATCGCCAAATGCGCCATATCGTTGTCCATGCGGCATAAGACCCGTCTTTGGCTCAGACACGTAACTCTATAAGCCCCAAAATAGTCAGACGCTCATCACAAGTTGCAAGATTGCTACTATCCCTCACCCATCAAATATTGATGTTGAAATTCCGCTTAGATGAAGCCTTGCTTCCCGATTCCTGCCCGATAATTAAGGGATGAATGAAGAGTCTTGTACCCTATCACACATTACTGCATGGTTTCCTTGCGGAACAAGCTGTCATTTAATACATACAGAACCAAGAGGGGCAGAACTCACCATCCGCCATCAACGCTGAGATGTGGAAGGAGTGTGTTACTAGTAGGGTCGGGAGTTGAGGACGGTAGGTGCTTCAGTCAGGCGTACGTCGTACCATGAACCGAAAAGTTCCTAGATCTGAACGGGTCGACAGCAAGCTGGACTCTTTGCAGAGGTCCGAACAGGAAACGCGAACCGAAGGACGAGCCGAAGTACGTTCCACACTACTGGCAGGAGCCGACCTTGCGCCTGCCGATGAGTCCGGGGCCACATATCACGATCGGCTCCATCACCGGCAACCGAAGAGCACGGCAGCTGCATCCGGAAATTGCCGTGAGTGAGTGATATGTGATTGAACTATCTTTGTCGAATCATCACCGCCGCCGAATGCATTATTCCTCAGAGGTCGGAGGAAAAAACCTCCCGCAGCCACTACTAATTCGGTCCCCGGTTGCGTCCGCAGAATAGGCTGCGAGTGTTTCGGGGATGAAAAAGAAGCTACCAAGGAAAAGTCTCCGAAACACGCTCACCGATGCAACTGCCAGAGTCCACATGGAGCGACCAACTGCCGTCTCCCCAGCATTGGTGACGCCTTGAGGTAAGTCGCGGGTCCTATATCCGAATAAGAGATAGACTAGCCAACCTGTGCCATGCGACAATTAATTTCACTGTAAACAGCACGTCGCACTGCCGACCCTAGACACCCCAGATCTCCTCACGCCCCAAATTTCCTTGCCCGATCAAAATGAGGCCAGCAAGATAAAGACACCAGCTACAAGGATGGTCAACCGGCCGTCACCTCCCTTGGTGATCTATTAAATAGTAGAACGGGCGTATGTGATGCATTCAGAAATCAAGATTACATGAGCGATCAAGTTGGGACTAGGGGCACTTCAGTACATACAGTTGTGTGGTGTCCATGGCCTCCTAATCAGCGTCAGCTTCTCAGCTTCTCTTGTTTCCCCTTAATCACCTTCGCATCCATATCCATCATCACTCTCGCGTCTGTGTATTTTATCGAGGGTGCGCGGCCGTCGATAGCCCGCCACCTAAGAACAAATCCCCGGACAGTCGAATTCAACGGCCTAGACGCAACAGTGGTTTGTAATCTCCGACTCCAGCGTTTCAGTTCCATATAGACGCAGCAAGACGAACCTCGGTTTGGGGTCATTGGTTGCCCGGGGTGATAGTGTCAGTGGGACAAACAGTGGGAGACCAGAGACGAAACACGTCGGCACGTCCCGACAGAGTAAGAGCCAAGTGAGTTCTGTAGCCTGATGTAACGAAATCTTGGGTCGACTAGATTAGGAAACCTTTAGGTCATAGCAAAGGGTTGAGCCAAGTATCAGAACACTGGCAAACGGTGACGAATTCCATATCGTCAAAAATTGTCAGGTAAACAAGCCAATCCAAAGGGAGGATTGGGTGTCTTGGGTGTCTCGACGAGTCCGTGAATATGAACGTTCAGCAAATAAGAACACTCGTTTATTTGGATCACTTCGAATCTCTGTAAAGCTCGCGCATCTTGTTGACATGGCCGTCAGGGATACCGTGAACAGGAAGCAATGGGCATGCTACCCTTTACTCGCTCGGTCATTCCGGTAGAGAGCTGCTTATGGAGGTCCACACAGAATGGGACATATTCGAATAGAACGCACCAAACTTACCTAGAAGGCAGGTGCAAACGTAGGGTTCACCAAAACTCTAGATCTGAGAAGCTGAGGATTCAGCCTGTGGATGTGTTATACTGGCGGTAAGAATTCGACTGCCTTCAAAATGATTGGTGACACCCATCCGTTGAATCAACTCACCTCGACCAGTGCGAACAGCACGAAATTGATTCCGTGCTTCTTCACCCGCGACACTGTCGGACAGTGGCTTGCCCAATTCCCGCAGAACCGGTGGGTGGTGGGCGTAGATGAGAGGCTGCGAGGGAATCACCGGCCAAACACGAGAAACTGTCATTGTTATTCGAATGGGCATGCCTAGTCAAGCGGCGTCCGAAAAAGTGACGAAGGTGACATATTACTTACTGCCGGGGACATCGGAACAAGGCTCGCCGCCTCTTGACCGAACCGGCTTTCTTCTGGGGCGGCCACTTCGATGGAACGGAAGACGGTCTACAGCACGTCCAACTGTGTCTTATGAACACTTCCCGATACGCACACCTTTTTCTTTGAGTGCCAATATCATAAATGGCGTGGCTGTCCACCTGAATGCATCATCTACTCGCGGGTGCCACCACATTACAAGCTGGCAGGTATTCAGCACATTGCTCCACACACTGTCTAGGTTGACTCGACAGCAGGGAGTGGCGATGGAGATAATGTGGCTACGCCTGCCTCTGGGCCTCGATTTGCTGTCCGAGAACACGACCTCGCTGTGTTGCATCCGCACGAAATCATATTTGATCAGGTTGGAAGCGCGAGGGACGTACGGCAGTGGCGGCGTTTGACCTCTTTGGACTAGCTCCTGGCAAAGTACGTGTTTCGCGTGACCGACTCAAAGATCGGATCTTCTCCGCTTGAAGGCCTTGACGGCACATTATATAGCCGTTGGAGTGATGAAGAGAACATTCGTGCGGCATCTGCTAGATACACTTGCAAGGAGTGGAGAACCTGACTCGGAATTTGTTCAAATTCCACTGGAATGGCCCACCCGGCTGAACTCGAGCCTATGTATTTGCACTCGCTCCGCCCAGTCAGACAACGTCGGAGCAGAGTGATCGGTGTAGTACTGGCAAAGGAAGTCAAAAAGTAAGATGAGCGGGCTCCAGACATTTTTCTTGATCAATGTTTGGGTGGACATAGCACGCTTCTGTTTCGCGTCACGGCGCGCTGTGACCGGTTGACCCTGCACAACTTGGTTTCTTATCACTTACCTTGCTTTCGGAAGCACAAACTACTACGGTGATCGCTATCTATGAGTTTACATTTGGAAGTCTCGCAAGTAGCGACCCTGACGCGGGTGCTCTGCTGGCGATGATTTGAGGAGGGCGGTGGAGGCAAGTTCATTGCAAGCTCACGTTCGTGACGCTCGGCAGCATCCAACAATGTCAGTCTCACGGATATAATTTATCCAATACCATTATTTGCGGTTCTCCTCACGTTTGACTGTTTCCTATACCGCGTTAGGTTAGTCAAGGAGCAAGCAAAACATTCTCAACCATCCCTTGTCTCTCAGGTCTATTCACGCCACTCGTCCGGGATTTGCTCGCCTCACCCACTACTGTCAGTGCCCTTCCCCGGGAGAAGCACGCAGGGGTTCGCCAATGACCCGATACACATGGAAGATCAGGCGTCGATGTCCGGGTTCTGGCCTTCACTGACATGTTTAAGGCACTTATCTTTAGGCGCATTTAACTTTTCCTGCTGACAATCCCTTGCCACCCACCTGCTTCTTCTGTTCCACATCCGCCCAGTACGGGTCATGTGGGATGTTCATGGAAGCGAACAAGGCCTCGGGAATTGTGGAGAACGACATGGTGATGTGGATCCGCACACGCCCAGCGAGGCTGTGTCATGATGCATTGACGCCACGTTGGCGGACGAACATGCCCGTTTGTCCTGAGTAACGCATTAGAGGGAGAGGGGTGTCGAACTCAATCAGCTGTAGGTAGTGTTAATCCCTATCAATGTAACAAGTGGATGAATGTTTCACCTCGGCCGTCGCAACACGGACTGAGGGAGAGAAAAAAGAAGAAAGAGGAAATTTTAAGTAAGTAGACGACACTATCACGTGTAGAGTCCAAAAGTCGAACAGGTATCAAGCTGTATAAATTAGTCCGAGTTAATTTGTCTTGTTTCGGACATCAACAAGGGGAACACTTGGATGAGGTGAGGGATGTGATATCCTGGTACCTTGGCCGGACTCATCAGTCACGATAGTCGCGGTGGGCACCCGTAATTGCGTACATTAAAAGGGTTGACGTGGGTCGTGTCCCATGCTCGTCGCGTGTTTGGATAAGAATTTGAAACCTGGGAAAGTCTCAGCGTTGGGAAAACAACGTGGGGTCGTGTATCAGAGTCAGATGGGATCATCTGTATTTGGGTTTCTTATTACAAGGGTCTCCGAATCTTCCTGAAAAATTTTCTCTGATATCGCACTCTTTAGCACCAGGATCAATGAATATCATGGGTACCCTGATTTGTCTAGAACCGGCTCCAATGATGAAATTCTGCAATGGTGCCCACCTTTAGGATACGACAAATGGGGGAGCAAATCCGCCAATCTTGGAGTGCGCGCCAATGCTCAATGATAGAGGGCGGCGGGAACATCAAACACTGTCACGGTGCTGGATGGGCGTTTAGCCTTGTAGGTACAGTCGGACCAGTGAGATGTCGCCCACCATAAGAATCATGAACGCACTAAGAGGCCCCGCCAATTCAACGAGAAGGCCAATAGTGGGTCATCTAGAATGGCTGTGAATTCTTGGACTTGCATTGTGCCCCCCGGGTTCATAGTTTTGAGAGCCTCTTACAGGCGTAAATTTGTAATTTATGCGTGTGGGATTTGAGTTATCGACCTGTCGGATCCGACGATCAGATATGGCGCATAGTGCTTGTCAATGGGGATGAACCAATACTCTCCTACCTGCATACCCATGTCACCCCCGGGTTTAAAGCCAAGGACGTACGAAGTGTCATCGAGCTGGTATCGCCATAAGCCATCTCTGGCCATGAGGACCAGGTCGTGCTACTTGCCTACTTCCACTTCCTATGGTTGATGCTTAGCAAACATCAGACAAGACAAGCAATACTATACATACCACTTGAGGTAGGTCTTCATGGGTCTCCTCTTGTAATATGTCCAAGAGCTCTATTAATTCGAAACTCCGAAACATACCATCTTATCTTAAACACACGTTGCGTCCTGCGTCCTCCGGTGAACCGTGCCCAACGCATATGACGGGGATAGTCGATCTCACAATGCATTTCGTTTGAACAAGCTATCAGTCAACCTGTGATGGTGAAATTTGAATACACAACTTTGGAAGCACAGTACCGACTTGATGTAGGATATGAGGAATCTCAGTGTTCGTAAATACGAACGCTGAGGTCAACGAATGCGGGTGCGAATAACATGTGAAAATGGTTCATGTCTGGGTGTGTGAGAAAGGAGTTAAGAAGGGGCACGAGGGACTGCAGAATATGGCACTGAGAGAACATTGACATGTAGCATCGATGGAAGAGGACCGAACATACTGCTGGGAGACAATCGATTTCGGTCACCATTGTACCACTTGTCTGGGGGCATACTCTATCCCTTTGGCATCCATAAATCCACAACACTCTGATGAAGTGAGTAGTTTTGTGTCGTTAGGATCGAAGAATATGAAAGCGATGATCCTGTCCGATGACTGTATTTCGGCATAGCCTTTTGGGGCTTTACGGATGTTCCACTCGTAGTTCCCAGTATATTTCTTTTCTGCGCGGCTTTGCATTGAATTTATCTACAAATGGCTTGTACGGGCCGTAACTCGAAAGTGGGACGTGCCAGTCTCGGAAATCCGCAACAAGGTGTCAGCTGTTTCGGTGCCGTCCAAGACACAAAAATGCACATTGTCAGAGGTCCAGGGGAGGACTCCGGAAATAATGATGGTCAACAAGGAGCGAGGGGTCGCTCGAAACCGTATAAGACACAGTCTTAGTTCACGTGACCATCATCGTAAAGCTCCTTTATGCCTCTGCCTCTTGATCAGCTCTAGCTGCTGCCATGTCTTCATTGTACCGTTCCACAATTGGTGCGCGGATAGCTAAATTACCGGATTTACCGCAACCAGACGCAGATGAAGAATACAATGAAACAGATGAAATCTTAGATTCCCTCAGCTCGCTCCCACTACCAAGCAAGATGGGTCCTCCACCTGCGTAAGTCCCTCGCGGTAACTCGGATACATGGATCTGCAACTTCTCTTGCATCAGTGTATCGACCAGCGCAATGAAAATGTCAAACTCGGACCATGCACCGATTGGTCCGGATGCATACGGGGAGTACTTTGCTCAAGCTCTCCAGGTCGACCTGCCGGCACGTGGCATTGTCGTCCGTGTCTATCATACCCCTTTACCGCCGGGCGGTGGTGTTATGGTTATGCATCATGGCGCCGGGTACTCTGCGTTGAGCTTTGCATACCTAGCGAAGGAACTACATGAAGTAGCTGGAAAGGACGTAGGTGTGCTAGCGTTCGATGCGCGGAGGCACGGTGAGTGTTCCATCTGTCCTACCCTTCCACGCGTATAATTTTGATTGATGCTACAGGAAAGACTGTTCCTATGGAAGGTCAATCCGATGAGAACCTATCGATGGATGTACTGGTGGATGATTTAGTTGAACTCTTGCAAACTCTTTTCAAGGACATAGAGACTGCGCCTGTACTTATGGTGAATCTCCCTGAATCTGTTATCTCTCCTACACGGGGAAACTCACATGTTCTTGGTAGCTTGTAGGACATAGCATGGGCGGTTCGGTTGTAGTTCGTGCCTGCCCAAAACTCCATGATTTCGGGTACGTGATCTCTGGTGTTGCCGTGCTTGATGTGGTAGAAGGTAGGTGTGTTACATACGCTTTCGTCTGTCTTGTTCATCACTACCTTTCAAAGGCACTGCTATCGATGCGTTACCGCACATGCATGCACTCTTAGATTCGCGTCCGGAGGGATTTCACAGCGAGCAAGATGCTATTGAGTGGCAGTGAGCCATTCCCAATGGTCTATCATTGTATTTAAACGCACACCGGGCCAGCTTAAGCACAGGCGCGATCAACAACCCAGCTTCCGCGCGAATATCTGTACCTTCGATCCTTGTCCCTCAACAGTCCCCTCTGACGCCTCTCACACGCGCAAATAAATCCTACGCCTTCCGGTGGCGTACCCCACTCAAATCGACGGCGCCCTATTGGCACTGTATGTGACCCCTCACCCTTGCCTCTCAACCCACATGTTCATATATATACAACGTATCTAGCATGGTTCGATTCCTTGTCGACACTCTTTTTATCAGTTCGTACAGGGAGATTGTTGGTCCTGGCCGGCCGGGAACGCCTTGACACACCCCTTGAGATTGGACATATGCAAGGCAAATTTCAACTCAAGGTCATGACAGGCGGGGGTAGAGCGCAAGTTGGACACTTGGTGCATGAGGTGAGCATTGCTTGACTTGGCGTAGAAAGGCCATAACAATGTGGATTGATGGGTGGGACAGGATGACCCTGCAGAACTGGCGGAACATTTACGTGAATTTTGGGAGAGAAATCAAAAGATTGTTGTAAGAGGTAAAGTGATCAAGCGGATCGGAGAAGCATAAGTAAGGTAGAGCTTGAAAATAATTGTAAGATCTCAGAGTTCCCGTTTCCTTTGGCTATCCATACCAAGTAATTAAATAAGGCCTGATGGCGTAGTTGGTTATCGCATCTGTCTAACACACAGAAGGTCCCCTGTTCGAGCCAGGGTTAGGTCATTATTTTTTCCCATACCCAAGGTTCATTTTTGGGGGCAATTGCCCGCCACTGGAGTGATAAGCGACAAACAAGAAGGGGCCACTAAGCCATAAATTTATGTGAGAAGATAAAGGTACATAGGACTTTACACTCTATTACGCACAACACACAGTGTCGAATTGTGCAGCGAAGCACCTCATTCGAACAAAAAAAGTGGTAAGGGGTAAGGGTATGTACAGCGAACACCATGCAATAGTCCGACTCAAAACGCTGTCGTTGAATCGACCTCGATGGTCGGTACAATCGACGCAATGAACTTGAGGAAGACGACGAGATAAAAATCCACGCGCATCCCTTCGACTTCATCGTCTTCTCCCCCCGCGTTGACGTTCTTGTCATCCTTGCTTGACTTGCGTCCAAACATCCACTTCTTCTTGCCTTCCTTGTTCTCCTTCCCGTCCTTCTTGCGCGCCGCAAGCTGCTCTTCGACGACCCCTGCGTTCATTCGCTCGATGACTTTCTTCATCACGCTTGCGTGTTTGCAGGGGTGGACCGAAGCGGCCTGGAGGGTAGCGGAGTGAGGGAACGCCTCGATGGTGACTGTCTTGAGCGCATGATCGGCTGAAACATCCTGAAAAATCTGAGACGGCGTGAGAGGGGTGCGATTCTACGATGCAATAACACATGTCAGCGAGCGGTGGCCCTCTCAGACTACGGAACATACCTCATCGTAGCCGATCAACCAAATCCGTGGGGTCTGGTAGTATTTATCATATGTGATCATCACGTCATAGGTTCGCACTTGCAGCAGATTGCCTTTCGCAACCTCGATCTTGCTGAGGACAAAGTTAGGACGACCGAGGAATCGTGCCAAGATACATTTTGAAAATGGTACTCACCTCGCATCTAAAACGCTCCCGGATGCGGCTGCCTTGGGAACAGCGGTCGCCTCATCCACACCCTCCTCCAAGTCTTCCTCTTCCATATCCGGGATGTCATCCAGATCGGGTGTTTCGCTCGCCGTCGCACCCGTTGTCGAACTAATAGACACGTTTCCTATCCCACGCGCAAGCTCTTGATCTCCATCCCCATCCAGATCCGGGATATCATCGATCTCGCCAGGGTTTGCCGCAGAATCAATCGTCGCTTTCCGGCCAGCGTGCGTCTCAACCCACTCGTCCGCCGCACCACCGGACGCGTCGCCAAAGTTGAGCAACCGTTCGGCATCTTCGTCGGCGTCTGTGTATGCGAGAGAGGTAGCTCTGCGGAGGCAGGGTACGCCGCGGGTGACGAGATACTGCTTGTCCGTGGGGAGGTAATCGCGGGCTTTGGACGCGTCGCCACGTTCCCTGATCGCGCGTTCCGTCTCATCAGAACGTTCTTCCTGTGGATCGTATGTAAGGGGGAGCTGGGAGGACTCACCATGCCCAGACGGGGAACTTGTATGAGAGAAAATCGCCCGCAGCGACGAACTCCTCTGTGGGTGATATTAGACGGTAGATGGATGTGGTGCCTGATATAATATGTACCTGGCGTTATCCTACCATGTTCTTTGAACTTGCTCTCCTTTAGAACCTGTGGGATACAGTCAGCTATCGGCACAGATGCGGAGATACGGAGACAACGCACAGGGCTGAGATAGTCGCGCACAGCCCAATATTGTTGCTGAAGGGGTAGTGAGCAAATTTCGGTCAATATCAAGGAGAAAACTTGCTTGTATTGCGTGCATTTTGTGTGAGGAGAACTGGCAGAGAAGGGGATCGAGTCTAAGGAAGAAACGGCCTCTCCAAACTTGCCACAATCGGACCCTGATCCTCCTAATCAGGAAACCACGTGGCAGCCTCTAATCTGCGATCCCCTTGTTGACTTCTCGTGTAACCAACAGTCAACCCAAATCCTATCATAAAGGCATACATGTCTCCTAACAGTTCTTGCGTTTCTTTTTCTCCTTTTGCCAAGAAGAGGATAGACATCAGGCAAGTCATAAAATCTGGTTCATATCCTCCCCTTTAGAACCGAGGTGACTCGTCTAGTCGCTCGGGCATCAGAGAAGAACTGTCTTGATCCGGCATGCTTGCAGCTTCTTGTCCCTGGTAAGTGGGATATATAGTCTCTTGCTGGTAGTATTCCCCGCGACCCCCATGTTAGCTTTGTGGACCTGGCCGGCCTTGTAACCCTGATATTTGGCGCATATATGCGCTCTGTTTTGCAAGGGTCAAGTTTTCCCCACAGATTGGGCAACAGTCACAAGGGTTGTACCAGGTATTGGTGCCAATCGTTGGCGCCTTATTTTTTTTAGTCATACTATCGTGTTCTGCTCCACTAAGTGGGCGTGCTATCATAAACCGATCTCATCCCGATATAGAGCAACACCATCCTAAATCATCCAGGTATATAAGTCTACTAGGGTATTCCTATTCCTTAGTACGTTTTCGTCTTTTCTCCTTTCCTTCCACTGGTTTTGAGGTCGCCTCGTCATCTTTCGTACCACCTTCTCTTTTCCGTTTCTTGCCGCTCGGGGGCACTGTCCGAGAGGCCGATTCACTTACCTCAGTGATGGCAGGTGTAGTTTCTACACCGCATGACTCTTTGGACTTTTTTCTCGCCTGTTTTTGTCTGTCATCTGCGACTGTGACGTCCCTCTCCTTATGTTCATCTTCCCTCTTTCGCTTTGTTGACTTTTTCTTGGAATCCTTGTCGTCTGGTGGCGTTGTCACTGGATCTGCCACTGGTGCAACGACACCATCCAATCCCCCCTCAGATTTATGGGTTTTCTTCTTTTTCTTCTTCGAATCTTCTTCGTCGGGCGGCTGCGAGCCCGTTTTAAAAACATGCATGTCCAGAGCCTTATCTTGTGACTTTTCCTTTGTTGCGTCTGTGATGGTGGGTTTTTCCTGTTCCTCGACCTCCGTTCTTGATCCATCTCCAATAGGTTCATCTTCCTTGTCCTTGTCCTTTTTCTTCCTTTCCTTCTTTGAAACCTTGTCCTTTATTTGTGAGCCCGAGTCGCTCTTGGACTCTTTCTTTTTCTTCTTTTTCTTGAACTCTTCTCTCTCAGCTTGTTTGTCAGCAGTTACCTTTGACTGTAGTTGTTCTGGTTGTTCGCCTTTTGCTCTCTTCCTTTTTTCTTTCTGTTCTGTGACATCCCCTGGATTTTCAGTAGGCAGTGGGGGTGATAGTGCAGCCGCGTTCTGCGCCACGATCGACTCATCTGCCTGTCAACGATTACACACGCAATTAGACGACGATTTTACACGCATATAGCCGACTTACCTTGACTTTCCTGCTCGAGTGTTTTGATTTTGATTCGGATTTTGACTCTTTGTCCTTGTGCTTCTTCTCCTTTTTAGGTTTCTCGATGAATGAAGTGTGTCGGTTGTCTTCACTCTTAGTAGGCGATGGTGTTGATGAAGCATCGTCCACAATTGGAACTGGAGTAGCTGCGGATCCATCGGCAGTCACTTCATGTTTGGTGGGAGTGTCGTCGGCAGGCGCGGTCACGGGAGACATTCGTTGAGGAGTACCGAGTGGAGTACCATTTGCGCCTGTCCCTTCATTACGTGGCCTTGCTCCACCGTGGTATCCTCCACGACCTTGGAAGCCGCCTCTCCCATTGCCCCTTCCCCTTCCCGAGAAGCCACCCCGGCCTCCACGCGCATAGCCCTGGTCTTGCCCGTTGGTATTATCAACTTTAACATCACCACCCCGTTTTCCCTGGTTTATGGTCATCAGGGGGCGGGTGGAAAGAAAATTAAGACGACATGTTACACATACGTTTTTCGGCCCCTTATATAGACTTTTTTGATACTTTTCCGCTTCGGAGATGCACGTTATATGTAACTTGTACTCTGTGGGCGTGTGGAATGTGACAGAGCAATCGATACAATCGAAGCCAGCGTGACATCGCCCGTGGTGCTGGTCCAGCTTGGGCTTTTTAACAACGTCGCCGCAGGCTGTGGGGCAGCATTGGTCAAGACTGACGTGGATATATGCGCATGTGCATGAATGTAGAACTGACCGTGACATCTATACGTGGCGTAGATATGGTTAGAAAACATTCAGGATCGTAGATTTGCCGTCTCGAAAGGCCCAAGAAATCACATACTGAAACGAGACCATATGCGGATGCGGTTTTTGGAGGGGGTTTAGATTTTAAAAAGATTGGTTTCTGTGGGAACGCTGGACCCCGCAGCGATGGAACCTATGGACCGGACGACGAACGCCAAACTCAAGCCAAATGAACAAGCGGTATGCGCCGCCCGTAAGGCGATCATATCACGTGATCGACGGATTTCTAATTCATTGTGGTCTTCTGTCTCCCCGACTTGCTCCTGCTGTTGAACCTGTACGTGGACCTTTGAACATTTAGTTCCGCCTTTGCGACATGCAGGAACTTAAAGACACTTTATTAGACCTGTTAGGCACATGCTCTGCGTTGCCTCCGTCACGGCATACCACTGAGAGATACGATTGCCGGAAGGTAAATCCATTTAGTTCTTTGTTCCATTCTCATCCGGTGGAATTGAAGAATTAAAATTAGGTTGTTTACCTGCTTCCCGCCATTATCGCTGGGACCAGAACCTCCGTCCCACCTCTCATTCTTTAGGTTCGTAGTCACTCACATTTTGTTCCTAACAACCCATCAGCAAGTCACATTTTGTTGTATATTGGGGCGCCCTTTTATTTTCGGAGAGTTGTTGTACCTTCATCCGGCGCATACGTACTACGCCCGCGCGGGCCAGTCTTTGGACACCGACCGCTTGTTGCGTTACCCACAACCCCTTGACCTGCCGCGCTCACTTCTAGTCGTCAGTCTGATTTCAAGCCGACTCGCTGCGGCCTTCCGGGAACAACGGACGGCGCACACATCCGTCATTGGTATTAGTGAGCCTTTACGGACCTTTTTTGTACCGTATTCACCGCCATCACCACGATGCATCACACATGACTTACGGGGCCATCGGAGAAAAGACTCTGCGCCGACTCGATTGGGCACTCTGTACAGGTTTCCCTTCCGAAGTAACTGTGTTCTATCAGAAGTAACGCGGCTTACAACAGTCCATGACGGCACCTTTGAGTCGGTTCCAAGAGCCTGAATGTAAGAGGATAATGTATTAGAAGAGTATGTGTATTTGTCGACAAAACAAAGATTGTATAATCACATTTTAGACGACCACGACCATCCAAATATTCAAATGTCAAAGAGTGGGAGTATCACAATGACAAAAACACCAGTCCTGAAAACTAGGAACACGCTCATCCGGTCACTTTCTCCACTCCGATCGTCCCCGGGCACCCCTATGGCCTTCCAAATTTGACCACCCAGGTCTGCTTGCACCCCTCCATCCCAGGTAGGAGTCGCTTCTTCTCAAATTCTTCATCCTGCTCAAGTCCCCTGAATGCTGTTGTCTCGCCCAACCAATCAATCCTCTTCAAGTGTTGATCCTTCACCTTCTCCTTGCCCTTTCCGTGTCTTGCCTTGGCTGCCTTCTCGATGGTCTCCTTCTTTGACTTGTCGTGCACGACAATGCCCCACTCAGAATCTTGGATCGGTTCCTGCAGCATCGCGTAAAGACCTTCAAAGACGGCACTACAGGTCACCACCGATCCAGTTGGCGCGCGGATGTCAACCGTCCAAGGAAAGGCTTTGGAGATAATGCGGACATGATGCGTGGGCTTTGCGAGCGCAGGTTGGAGGGCTACCTGCTGGTATGTCGAGAGTAAGATGCCTTCCCGTGCTGCTTTGCGGAGGTCGTAGCGAATGTTGGTTGTATCTATCGCGAGCACGGGATTCAGGTGTGGATATGTGGACTGTGTTTGATCTGCTGTCGTCCGTGTGCAGGTGAGGAGATTGTAAGAAGAAGGGCAAGCGGATAGAGAAATGGGGAGATAAGACTTACGGGTGTGCCATGCGGGTGGTTTTTGAAAATAGGGATCAGGGTATTGAGGTGGGAGATAGACGTGGGGGTTGTACGGTGTTTGGTACCACTGTGGGTAACGATTCCAGTAGGGATCCATGAACTATGTTTAGGGTGCGAGAGGGATGGGAATGAGATGGTGGTTACTGAGATGATGGTCTGGGTGAAATACCACGTTATATATGTAGCCCTGAATTTTCGTGAGCGCTGAGAGGACCGATCACGAGAAAACTAAATCGGTCCGACTCCGTGCACAGGCTACCTGCGCACCGAGCTCACCGCATAAGATCATTAAAATTTTCGAAATCGAGTCGAAGGAGGCGGAACGACGTAAATCTGACTCATACAGATCCAAGTCATACCAAGCGGCTGTGCCACGTAGCTCTCCGACGTAGAGTCACGTGCCAGGTGCCAATGAAGTGCACCGCCTATTCACTGGCTTCTCGGTCGGTGCATAACATCACCAAAGACATAGGAGCAACAAACCTTCACCCACTGGAGGCTGTGACGGTCAAGAGGCGCAGCAGAGGGACAAACAAACAAGCAAAAGAGAGTGTGTCAGAATCCCTTAACCATCACACAGTTCTTTTTATGTAAAGGATCACCATGGCAAGTTGCGACAGGCGACCTGACGAAGAGACACCTCTTCTTCGAGCAAATACAAAGATACCTTTGCCATGGGGCCAGATAAATCTCGTCTTGCTTGCCCTGGTCACAGAACCACTCTCATCCGCATACGTTTTCCCTTACATTAATCAGGTTTGTCATGGGGCCTTCTCGAGTATGCTCGTGCCTGATGCCCAAATGACCACATCCTGGCTTCTTTGATGTCTAAACAAAGCTCATTGGTGAGCTCGGTTTGACGGGAGGCGATGATCGCAAGATAGGCTATTACGCAGGCCTTATCGTACGTACACAAAATGTTCACCGGAGGTCCTGCCATGACGTACCTTTCCACAGGAATCTCTCTTTTTCGTTGCACAGGCACTTACTACATGGCTCTGGAGTCGATTGTCTGATTTCATCGGTCGACGGCCTGTTGTTTTACTCGGCCTGCTCGGCCTTAGTGTGTCAAACTTTTGCTTTGGTTTATCACGCACGCTAGTCACCCTCATTATTAGGTAGGTGAAACACACCCGTTGTTAGCAAGCGCGTTGAAAGGATAGCCAAGCCGATGCATCGCTGGCGTGCTCAATGGAAATGTCGGAGTGATGAAAAGTGTACTTGGTGATCTTTCTGACCACGCCAATTTGGCTCGGGTCTTTTCCAAAGTGCCACCAATTTTCGCTGCGGGAATTACTATTGGGTACGTTTTGGCGTACTGAAAAGATGAAACTCTCATCAAGTTTAGTCCGCTATATGGCGGCGCACTTGCAAAACCACATGAGCGCTGGCCACATATTTTTCATGGCGAATTTTGGAAAAAATTTCCATATTTCCTCCCATCACTCGTAACGGGGTGCTTCACATTGATGATATTTTTGATCTGTGCGTTTTTCATGAAGGAGGTATGATACCTTAATATTCGGTTTGGAAGAAACGTACTTACTTCGCTTCAGTCTTTACCATCGAAGACGGCGCCAAGACAGCAATCAGAAAGGCCTACAACCGAGAATTCTCTGGACGATGTGCTTGATGAACACCCGGCCCCAATGCTGACCCTTATGACAACATACTCTGTGATGATACCTGTTGCTAACTTTGGGATGCTGGCTCTCGTAGAACTCGCCATCTATGTTCTTCTGCCCTTGTTTTATTCATCACCGATTCAAATTGGTGGCCTAGGATTTGACCCAATTCTCATTGGTGCATATATGGGAACATTTGGAATCGCGAACGGCGTCGTACAAGTTTTGTTCGCCGCAAGAATCATAGAATGGCTTGGGCCAAAACGATTGTTTTGTTGGGCCGTCATATGGTTTTACCCTTTGATTCTCATGTTCCCCATCATGAGTGCTGTTGTCGAAGCAGAGGGAAAAGTTGGGGTCATGACCTGGCTCCTTATAGTCATTCAACTCCTCCTGATGGTTCTTATGGAACTATCTTACTGTAAGCTTGATGAACGTGTCAATTCGTGGGCTCACCTTAGTTTTTAGGTGTCGTCACCATGTTCACTACCAGAGCAGCCCCTAACAAACAATCACTTGGCTCAACGAATGGGCTAACTTTGAGTCTGGCTGCGGTTGCACGTGCAATTAGCCCGGCTATGACCACCTCGTTATTCGCCCTTTCGAAGGAATATAATGTCTTCGGTGGCAACTTGGTGTATGTCGTGTTAGCAATGCTCGTCACTGTCTTGGTTTTGTTGTCCCGTCGTTTACCAGAGTGGATTGATGAAGAATAGGGGGTCTTACCAGCAACAATAACTGATACTGATACAAAAACATCCGAAGCATGTCTTCGAAGTTATTCATTCATGGGTTGCTGCATATTATATGACATGGTTGAACACATCCGAGGCTTTTTGTACAAGGAGGTTACTTGCAAGCTGAAGAAAGGCAAAGAGGATATTGCCATGTAGTATCTCTTTTATTTGTTGTATATCTGAGTGTTGTCCTCTTCTAATTATGCCATTTAAGATTACAGCATTTGGGTTGCTATACCAGTGTTGCAGAAAAGATAATGCAGTACTTACATACTGAGTGACTTCAACTTGAATCTCCTCTGCTTCTCACATATCCCTGAGCTGACAGATGAAAATGTAGTATGAGACAATGGATTCATTTTGCAGAGTATCAATGTATTGAGAGCTTGATAGTACTACAGTAGTATGAAAATGAGACAACTACACTTATCCACTGAAAATGCTTTGTATATTCTACCATATCATATCCACAATATGGTAATTTGCCTATTGTACAAGCAAAGGAAGTTTCTGCCAACAGCAAGTTCTGGGTTGGTTAATCAGTATTTCATTATACTTATATGGGTTGGAACCCTTTTGCCCCTCTTTTTTTTGAGGCATAATGGCCACTAGCTGTTACAGTTTTACGATAGGATGCCCATTGTTCGACTTAATATTGGGGTCCTTAGTCTAACGGTTCATTTTCCTTGTCCTCATCCCCGCCCCTCCCTATGGTATAACGATTAGATCTTTCCTTGTCTTTGTATTCCCGACCTGAGGATAACGCTTGCCTCCTAGGTCGCCTGTATTACCTAACATGTACGAAACACGTGTTCGCCATAAGGCTTCTTTGCTTCTGCCTCATGGCCGTTCCTGTTATAGCTTACCTTGTGTAGAAGCCCAGGGTCTTGGGCTTTCCCGTTTATAGGTCAACCCTTGCACCAGGGTTGAGGGCTTTCCTTATGTAGTGCTTAGTCAGCATGGTCTGTGCACCATCGCTGGTAGTATAAGTAGCCTAGCACTTCATGTCATAGCCCTAAACTTAATCTCATTGTTACTAGCCTAAGCGTGGGCTTGTAGCTTCTTGTGGTTTTATCCTCACTCCGCTGCCGTGCCCTGAGGACTTCTCGTTGTTCCAACCTCACTCCGCCGCCATGCCCTGAGGATCCCGTCATCTAGTCATTTCCCCTGACATCCTGACTGCTGTCCTTGACGGCTCCAAGTTCGCCATCATGCTCATCTCCGTCACCGTCTTCATTCTCATGACTATCCTTGTGGACGTCATACTATCCATCCTCTCATCACTCGTCGTATTCCTCCTTGTTGTCTATCTTGTTGTCGCCCTCGTAGTTGTCGCCATTCGAAGCTATTGGCTCACTACGTAACACTAGCAGCCACCCAGGCTAGCTCCAGAGACATAGCACAAGGTGTGGTGGTCACAAAGATGTTCAGGCTCAACTTAATACCATTTAATCAAAGCCCAATCAGGCAGGAGGCTACACCGAGGGTATGAGAGACTAATGGCAGTGCCTTAGTATTCTCACATCTTTGTTGGGAAATTAATTTAATCGTAAGGAGCCTCGCACATCAGGGACTCACACAGTGATTTCTCAGCAAATGTCACCAAAACGCACACAAGCTGAACCCGCGACTCTCCGGGGCCAGCAGGCGTCCCTTCTCTTTTTTCCAATGTCACGATTTTCTGTTCTAGGTACGATTTTACCTTGTAGTATGTGTTATATTAGGTTCAACTTCCGTTCTAGCAATCAATTTGCTTACCGGGTAGCACAGCGCCTACTAGCCGTAAACGTGTTTCACACCTCGTGGTTAATGAAATTTATGAGTTGCATATCGAATTGCATGTGCATTCCACATTTCATCTAAATATAACACACCTCTTTCACGGGGCACTTCGATGCACCCCAGCAGCCCTCACATTCAGTGCTTCGACAGTATGTGCACGACCTGTCCTTTCAAGGGTTTCTTCGATGGTCGACTTTCTGGTGGTGCACTGATAGGATCACATAGCGGGGTGTATCCAGTGGGGTGGCGCGTTTCAGTCCAATAGCGAGGGTTTATTCTAGGGCTCAGCAGCCTAGCTTGGATGAGTGCTGGGCGAGCGAGATGATGGTGGGCAAGCATTCTGTATAGCTGTCACATTGAGTCGGTTTGTGGGGGTTCCTGCGACGTGTTACAAGCGGACAGCGAAAGACCCGAACACCTCTGGCGCTGGGGGGAATCGGATGGGCTGATCCATCCTTGCGCGGACGACCGAAATTCTTCATTCCAGGCTTGTTCTTCGTTCCCCTCAGACGCCCCTAGCCACGTTTGATAGGTTCGGACATCTCGTGTGTAGCGACGACGATCAGCTGATGGACGGACACGGGGGCAATGCACGTGCCACGGGTTGATTTCTCGTCTGTGTTGTTGGGTTATTAACCACAGCACGCTTTAGTTTTAATTTAGTTTTAATTCTGTTCAGTTCACTCACACATCTTGCTTACTAATCGACTCGTCCTCATGGTGGCTAGAAACTCATGTGGGGTAACATATGTATTCCGGAGCAAACTCGTTAGCAAAGGCAAGATATGAGAAACTATGAACAACAGATGACATACGAGGGGCTTTACACGCATTATCTTCTTATACAAAAAATACCGATGGAGATGCCCATTTCCAATCCATGCATGTGTATTCCTGTGGCCTACATGTGGTGATGTCCGACACCGTAGCCCTCTTTTTCACTGGGCCTGCCGAGCCACTTAGGTCAGGTTTGGCAGGAGCACCATGCTCCTGGACCTAACCTGCCTAGTCAATAAATGATCCCGACACGTGTCAACATGTTGCACGCCTCGTTGGGTTTCAGGGCGTGTTTGGTCGTTAAGCAGTGAAAGTGAAAGTTCAGCATCGTCTTCCGGGATTAGAGCGGAGATGGAACTAGCCAAAGCATTAAGTAGTAATGATCTAGTCGACGATCTCAACATCCCATCATAGCGATGTCTATAGAAAGCGAAGACAACTAGTCATATGCATATTCAAGCTTATCTATAAGGTAGTTGGAATTCGAGAACGATTGGAGAGACTGGTCATTGCGAAAGAAGGTTTTGGCTATTAACATCTCCCCCCCAACCCCGGAAGACGATGCTGATGATTCACCGCCAAACAAATAAAACCAAACACTGTCCGAACTGGCCCTGGAGTTCCCTGGAGTTGCACACATTATCCACTGGGCCTTCTTATCTACGTGCCTCCCCTATATTCCATCTCCGCGATTACAGCAGTTTGCAAGACACATAGACGCAAATCGTTTGGCGAAAAACTCGGCTCCACCCACCCCATCTACTAGAATTGGACACCGCCCGGCCAACTTGTTCCATAACGAACTTTTTGAGCTGGATGTATGTATCGACGGTTGACCATTGTACTGTCTGGTATTGCGCACCTGACAAGAACATTGGCGTGGTACTATTAGTTTGTTTATTACAGGTAATTGAGTGGTCGTTAAGACCATGATTAGGTAGGTGGAACCGTGTGAAGTTCGGGCTTTTAGTTTCTGGGGCGTGCTGCGTCCTATCATTTCAAACTGCCGTAAGGATCAAGCCCAAGCCACTAGCAGCCCTTGCAGTGGTGCCGGCTTCCATCATCGCATTCTGAGTGGTTATTTAAACCCCCTTGCCTGCCTCGCGCAGACTAGATACCCCGTCCACTTACGCACCTCGCTCGTACAGCATGTCATCCGCTGTGGACGTAGGGAATCGCACCGCCTCGTCTCACCCTGAGCCTAAGCAGAAATCGTTCTACAGGTCTTCCCTCCAGTTACCATACGACAGATGCACCCAGTGCTACAATGGACGAAAAGTGAACTCGAGGAACCTTGTTGTGTGCATTGACGGTACTCCTAATCAGTTCGGACAGAATGTAGTTGTCCCGCTTCTCCATAGCTGCTCTCAGACTGACTACTTTGGCAGAATACCAATGTGGTGAAACTTTTCGCCAAGATCAACCTAGAAACAGGACCGGATCAACCAGAACAATTTGCATATTATTCCAGCGGGATTGGAACACGTCCAAAATCGCTGAATATCTTTGGTCGCATGGAGAGGGTAGTCTCTGATAAGTTTGACATGACGGTTGCATGGTTTGTATCCGGTAAAGTAATTTACTTCATGACAATCTGAATTTATGGTAGGGGCATGGAGGAAATTGTCAAGGACGCATATGGCTGGTTGGCGAGAACGTACCAGGAAGGTGATCAGATTTACCTCTTCGGTAGGCCAAGCTGTTTCGTTGCCGTCCGTGGAAGTGATAATCCCACTGCAGGATTCTCTCGGGGTGCATACCAAGTACGGGTTCTTGCGGGTATGGTATATGAGGTACAGAGCGCGTTAATCGTTGAGTCATACAACTGAACGCTCGTATCAGGTCGGGTTGATAAGGACACATACAGATGAGCAGATCGAAACGTATGACTTTGAGTTGCTTGTTCACTCTCAATAAACGAATGTTCTCCAGGGTGTATGATCATTATGAAGCAGTCCGTTCGGGAACTCCAAAAACAAGGCAGATCGCACGAGAATTCAAGAATACATTTTCTTGGAAGGACCTAGGAGTGCACTTCGTCGGAGTATGGTAATGAGACATTGACTATCGTTCGCCAGTAGTCTAATCTCAAGCAGGGACACCGTCTCCTCTATGGGGCTTACAAGAGGAGATGTCTTCCTTTCAACGTCTTCGTCGGCTTCACATGCTTGCCATGTTCGACATGCGCTAGCTCTCGACGAGCTTCGTGTCAAGTTTATGCCAAAATATTTCCATGAGATGAACTCCCGGACGGATGACGGGAGGTCCAAGTACGTTGATACCTCTGACGTTGAACGTGCCACATCTCCCACGAGCGAGCGGCGTGAGGCTAGTAGTGGCGACAGCAGGACTGATGTCCCTGGGGGAAAGAAAAAGACTACTGAAATTAAGGAAGTTTGGTTTGCGGGAAGTCACTCTGACGTGTAAGGGCCTTATGAGGCCTGCTTGCATGAAGCTGACTTAACTCCTACAGAGGTGGGACAAATAGACCCGGAAGATCGCATCAGGCCGGGAACGTGTCTTTATTGTGGATGCGTCGGGAGGCGGCCGCGAGTGGTCTTGTACTGCATCCGACGGACATAGTCTGGGTTCCTGACGATCTCGACTTTGGTACCAGTAATTCAATGACCCTCGCATGGAAAGTCGTTGAATTGTTACCCATTAAGCATCAAGTATCTTTTAGTGGTTTCGATGACGTCGTCCGACGGTAAGACTCCTGCTATTTCGTCGCATCTTGCCCATCTCCTTCGTAGTTGGCATCGGATGCAACCCCGTCGTATCATACCCGGTCAAAAAGTGCATGCTTCTATTTTGTATGCTAACTCTTACCAGCCACGGGCGTCGTGGGGAGAGGGTTTTAACATACTCACCGCACGCGCTGAATCCGATACCAAACTTGACGATCAGCTCTGGGAGACAGGTTTGTTCGACGAGTCTGCAGCTGAACAGTTGGTAGATTACTTGTGTAGCGAGCAAGGGGTTGCTCCAATACATCTCGATAGGTTGTTATTTATGCTAAGATTCGGTAAGACGTCCTGCTCTTGTCAGTGTACTTGACAGTTACGCCATCTCCCCTTCTAGAAGAGGGGAAAGGATGTGTGAGGAGCGTTTGCGATTGGCAGTCCAAGTTTAGGAACCTCACCGAAGAATCTAATTGTCCACCGGTGGTTAAATTGGCCGCCATCGTCGCTTATTACGAAGCCTGTAAGTATTTCGTTCTTGACATATGGCTGAGTTACGAGTACATATCTTTGTTGTAGCCTGCGATTCTGATCCACGTGCGAAGAGCCCTGTACGGCCTCATGATGATCTCCCGCTAGAAACATTCAATAACGCTAGGGAAAGCCTCGAGAAAATTTTGGATAATCCTTCGCATCGAGGTGGCCCGAGAGTGGTCATCCTTCTGGGACCCTTAACGAAACACAAGATTCTACTGGACTACATTCTCACTCCGGATGTGCTGGAGAAAGTCATGAAGCTACTTGATAAGATCATCGAGACCAAAGATAGGAATTTTGGACAAGCGATGGACGGCTTGACCCGGCTTTTGCAGTGCGGTGCGTTAGTGATCATCATGCATCGAGACATTAGTAATTCGTGATCTGTCAGAGAAGACACAGAAATTCATTACTGGGAAACTCAAGGAAGACTCTAGACTTGAACGGATATTGGATGTTAAAAGTAAGCGCACTACCTATGGCCTGGGATGCATGGATATATGTGTATGCAGAATCTTACCTTTTAACTGCGGCACTACGCATGGTGTTGTTCCTGGCGCGCATTCCCGATGGTAAGTGGTTCACATCGACCCATAAAAGTCAGTGGTGACACATGGCGACAGGGAAACTAGTCTGCTCGGATGTGAATCCCAGGTTAAGGGAGCTTGCGGGGAAGAAAGAACGGCAGGTCGGTATCCTAGCTGTTGAAATTTTACTTGTCCTCTGTTACTCGTCAGAAGGTAGGGGTTGCATTCCTAGCTTTGGGCTTTCCCCTGATGTTCCACATTTTAGAGCATCAACTGAACATTGGCAAAGGAAACCTTCGAGCAAACGTTACAAGTGCCCTGACCCGCTTGAACATAGGAACAGAGGAACCAGGTGAGGGAGGGAGTCGTGGGGGAAATGCTGGTATTTTGTATTGCCTCTTTGGTCTCGGTAAGTGATTTTTACACATAGCAGTGTGCCGTCCACGAAATTAGGTCACGACGATGTTTTGTATCAGGTGCCACGAGTCTCACTAACAAGCAAAAACAGCTTATTAGAGAATTGAAAGTGGTGATCAACGACGGAAATCCTCGGGAGCGTACTGCTACAACGTTGACCATCCTTAAACTATGTGAGAGTGAGTGCAATCTCAACAAATTCGTGGCACAGGCTGATTGCTCATCAGCTGAAACTATCCGCGCTTTTCTCCGCCAGATTGACTTGCCGGGTGTCTTCATCAATCAACTGCGACGCAAACACAGCGCGTTGCTCGCCGCGTATGCATTGGCCATCTGTTTGAGACATGGTTAGTGAGATTGCGAGCGGCGACATTCATGCACAGCTCAGAATTGCACTAGACGATATGAAGGCGCACATCAGGTGCGGCGAGAATTTACCTCAAAACATTGTTCGCATGATGGAACTCGATTACTTTGACGACGCTGTAGGCTCAGTGGAAGGGTTTCAGATCCTTGGAGAATTGATGTCAGACGGTAAGAAACTAAGAAGCTAGCCTAGTCATCCCGATAATCTGGTGTCACGCACTTTCCTTTTGAACCAGCCGATCTGCGAGGGAAAATCAGCGACGATGACGTCACCAAAGTTCTAGACACAAAGCTAGCGAAGGGCAAGCCAAAGGAGACCCGGACAGGCCTGATTTGCTTAGATATTTTCCGGTCCCTCAGTACGTATGGGGATGCTGATGTCAGTCTATCGTGCCTGATGTGCTCTCTAGAGCAGGACGGTCCCTGGACTAGAGATCTTGTCACTAAGAGCTTGAGTTATCTGTCAAACACAGAATGGAAGGTTCAGAAAGCGGGTGTCACGATCCTCTCTGCGTTGGCTCAGACAGGTATGAGCTTATTTATTTGGAGAGTATTCCTTGATTATCTATGACTTTAGAGCATGGAGTGGCAGCCATCCTTCCTAGGATGCTCGAGATTGTCGAGATGCTTCTCCCGGAGGATCGTCGGCCAATCCGCCCCACAAGACCAGAACCATCAATGACACACCACACCTCCCCCAGTGGGGCTCGGATGGTATCATTTACAACTTCAGCATCTGATAGACAGAGAATTGGCACACGTGATGCATCGTCTCTCCCTTCTTCTTGGATGATGGGACCAGCATGCGCGCTGCGTATCCTAGTACAAAACAGCAAGTGATGCTCCTTGCCTCCTTATGATAGAGCTAATGGAGCAATTATGCCCCAGAAACGCTCCAGAGCTTTGTGTGCAAAACAAGGCAATACAACACTTTGAAGGTTATGTTTCTGTCTGATGCGCTTGTCAGCCAGACAGACACGTCAGGATGGCGCATCAAGACCCCAAACCGGAGTGAGCCGATCTTTGATTACTCGCATGAGAAGGGGATCCTGAGGTGTATAACTTTTTTTTTTCCAGCTGACGTTCTTAACGAGCTCGACAAGATGATCAAAGCTGTGGACGGGGGATTGTCCGACGGTCTTATGTCCATTGATAGCGCTGTGTTACCTCACGTTAAGCACTGGGACCGTCTTGTCAGCATGGTCCGCAACCGCACCGTGGCAGCTGTCACTATTCTCCCGGTAGTGCTGGGAGTCTCCACCCTCGCTATTCTGGCTGTGATCGTGGTTGCACCAGTTTATCTTTCTATCGGATCGGTCGGGTGTGTGATGGGTTGGCTTCTCACGCAAACACGTTGGCGCTGATATGGTGAACTTCTAGGTTCCTCAAGAAGCTAGCAGCACGCTATCGAGATTCCCTCCTCACGAAGAGATTGTGTGGGGTGCATGACCAGAATATGGACGAAGGCGATCAAAATAACGAAGTCACGTTGAACGGGCTAAACTAGGCCCTTGGTCCGTGCCAGTATTTATAAATACACTGGATGTATAGTATGAATGTACTCACCTCAGTCATTTATTAAACATCAGACTCAGTCGTATGAGTAGAACGACGGAGGGAATGCGCACTCTAAGATAGATTAGTGCGTGGCCTATGTGAAAGAATAACCCAAATAGACCGATGCTTGCCATATACCATAGATACCATATCGCATGAAGCCAAGGGTGGAGCTACGAGAGTGGAGATGCAAAGTGCACTCATGATGGTGTGTTGGTGACGGTGAAGTGACATTTGCAGTAGCATGCTTGTATCCCTGGGGCACCATGACAATCAGCAAGACCTCTTCCTGATATGTGGACAGGCCATCTTTTGTAGTACATTATTGCCACTTTATTACTGTAGGCGCAAGGAGAGGAGCAGACCAAGCTATGGATCCAGGGTGAGGGGCCAAAGGTCCAAGCAGGGTTGGTAAGAGGCCAAGAAGGGGCCAGAATGAAACCTCAATGGCGCACTAGATCCTCGATAAGTACTAGGAAACAATATTACTACATATGAGTCTGTGGTGAAACTACCATTGCTTCTGGAATGTTACGCTCAAGGTAGATTTCAGCATGCATTTTTTCGTTTTGCTTTACAGTCATCTCCCGGCAGTTGCGTCAATCCAAATTTACACGTCAACAACTGCCTTCTCCTACTAAAATACACTCTGAATACATGGGGTGTACATTGATTAATAGTCTAGATAGGTTAGATTCAGCCCAGCATTTTACTGCACTTTTCTGATTGGTAAATAAATGTCATTTTGAGACATTTCCTGCATTTTTCAAGTCATTGTACATTTGATTTTAATGTGCATATGTTACATGATAGTATGTCAATATAATGTGTTCCAAGCACAGATCTAGCATTCTCAAGACATTGTGGCATGCCAGAGGGATGCCAGTTTATTGTGTGCAATGAGCAGTTTGCCACATCTTGTCGAGGTGAGATATACTAAAAAAGGAAAGGCTTTGGTGACCACACTACGCTAACCACTGTGAACCGATCAGAAAGATGCAGTGGAAAAATAGTCCCCAGTCGTATTGTCACGTGGCAGTGTGCACTGAGGAGCATGGTTCGCCAAACAAAGCTGCTTGAAGAGGAGCCTGTATGTGATGCAGACAGCAAAGGCATTGCATTGAGAGTGATGGGAGAATGCCGATAGATATGTAAGAGATAACAGTAAGCGACACTAAGCGACACTAAGCGAAGCGCCTTCCCTTTTAAAGCACTGTCGCAACTGACGGGAAATATGAGATAAACACACATTTCATGATTCTGCTCACTGCAACACTACATTAACTACGATTCGTAAAATAGTTGGACATTCCACAAGAACATTATTATAATAACATATTATGGTCTTTTTGTAGTGGGACAATTTGGTCATTTCTGAATGTGAGCTGATTTAAGTTTTGTTGTCGCAACTGCCGGGGGATGACTGTACTTGCATTATAAATTGACGAGCAAATACATGGCAAAAATGTTCAGTGAAAAGTTAAGGTCATAAATCAGCAAATAAAAGTGACGGGGAGCGTAAATAGGTTGTTTAAAAAGAATATGAATACCCTGATATCATAGACTCGTATTGTCCTCGTCGCGCGACCTCATGAGTGGTGAATCCCGATAGGATCCCGCCAACTTTTTAAGGAACCTAGAAATTCACACATCGCTCCCAATGGACATGAGACCTTCTAATGGCCCCTTGTCCATGGCTTCAATCATCTCCTTGAGCTCCTTACGGACGTCAGCTAAAAAATTAAAGTTATACACCTCAGCAACCCCTTCCGACGAGAATGGTTAAATAAAGGTTAACTCACGACAGCTTGAAGTTTTAATGTGCCATGCTGACGTGTCCATCTGGCTAATGAGCGTGTCGGACAGGAACATCTCCTTCAAAGTATTGTATTGCCTTGTTTTGCACACAGAGTTCTGGAGCGTTTCTGAGACATAATTCCTACATTAGCTCTATCATCGCAAGAGGGCAAGGAGTATTACTTGCTGTTTTGTGCTAAGACACGCAGCGCGCATGCCGGTCCCATCATCCGAGAAGGAGGAATAGATGGTGCATCCAGTGTGGCAACCGCTGGGGCTATAAATGATACCACCCAAGCCCCACTGGGGGAGGTCCGGCGTGCCCTGGATGGTTCCGGTCTTGTGGGGTGGATTGGCCGACGATCCTCCGGGAGAAGCATCTCGACAATCTCGAGCATCCTAGGAAGGATGGCTGCCACTCCATGCTCTAAAGTCATAAATAATTAGGGAATACTTTCCAGATAAGCCCACCACAAACCTGTCTGAGCCAACGCAGAGAGGATTGTGACACCCACTTTCTGAAACTTCCATTCTGTTTTTGACAGATAACCCAAACTATTAGTGACAAGATCTCTAGTCCAGGGACCGTCCCGCTCTAGAGAGCACATCAGACACGATAGACTGGCATCGATATTCCGATACGTACCGAGGGACCGGAAAATATCTAAGCAAATCAGGCCTGTCCGAGTCTCCTTTGGCTTGCCCTTCGCTAGCTTCGTATCTAGAACCCTGGTGATGTCATTGTCGCGGATCCTCCCCCGCAGATTGACTGGTTCAAATGAAGAAGCACGTGGCGCCAGATTGTCAGGGATGACTAGGTTAAGCTAGTTTCTTACCATTTGATATCAGTTCCCCGAGGATCTGGAACCCTTCCACTGAGCCTACAGCGTCGTCGAAGTAGTCGAGTTCCACCATACGGACAATGTTTTGAGGTAAATTCTCGCTGTACTCGATCCACACTTTCATGTCGTCTGCACAATTCCGAGTTATGTGGGGGTATCACCACTCGCAATCTCACTTACCATATCTCAAACAGATGGCTAGAGCATACACAGCGAGCAACGCGCTGTCTTTGCTTCGCAGTTGATTGATGAAGACATCCCGCAAGTCAATCTGGCGGAGAAAAGCGCGGACGGTTTCGGCTGGTGAACGATCAGCTCGTGCCACACATTTATTGAGATTGGGCTCACTTCCGCATAGTTGAAGAATAGTCAATGTTCCAGCGGTACGCTCCCGAGAATTGCCCTTTTTACTGGCCGCTTTCAGTTTGTTAATAAGTCGTTTTTGCTCGTTAGTGAGACTTGTGGCAACTGACACAAAATGTCACGACTCAATCCCGTTGACGGCACACCACTAGATGTAAACATCACTTACCGGGACCAAAGAGGTGGTTCAAGACACAAGCATTTCCACCGTGACTCCCTCCCCCAGTCAATTCCTCCGTGCCCATGTTCAGGCGGACCAGAGCGCCAGCGACGTTTGCTTGGGCGCGTCCCTTACGGAAATCCAGTTGATGTGCTATAACGTGAAACGTCAGAGGAACACAAAGCTAGGAATGCAACCCCTACATTCCAACGGGTCACAGAGGACAAGTAAAATTTCAACAGCTAGGATACAGACCTGTCGTTCTTTCTTCCCCGCAAGTTCCCTTAATCTGGGTTTCACGTCCGAGCAGACCAGTTTCCCTGTCACACTGTGTTACCACTGGCTTTTATGGGTTGATGTGAACCACTTACCATCGGGAATGCGCGCCAGGAACAACACCATGCGTAGTGCCGCCGCTAAAGTGTATGGTTCTGCATACTCATATACCCATGCATCCCAAGCCGTACGTAGTATGCTTACCATTAACATCCAATATCCGTTCAAGTCTAGAGTCTTCCTTAAGTTTCCCGGTAATGAATTTCTGGGTCTTCTCTAACAGATCATGAATTACCAATGTCCGGACGCATGAGGATCACTAACGCACCACATTGCAAAAGCCCGGTTAAGCCATCCATCATCCGTCCGAAATTCCCTTCTGTTGTGTTGATGACCGTATCAAGCAACGTCACGACTTTTTCCAGTACATCCGGGGTGAGGATGTGGTCCAGCAAAATCCTATGTTTCGTCAAGGGTCTCAGAAGAGCAACCACTATCAAACTCTCCAGACGCATGGGATTTTCCAGAATCTCGATGAGACCTTTCTCAGCCCTATCGAATGTTTCTGGTGTGAGAGCGTCCTGAGGTTGTGCAGGGCTCATCATGCGTGCCTCGGGATCCCAAGCTACGATAAAAGTACCTCTAGCCCGGCTAGTTTCGAGAATAGAATACTCACAGGCCTCGTAATAAGCGACAATGGTGACCAGCATAACGAGCACTGGACAATCAGGTCTATCGATGACCTGCCTAAACCTGAACTGCCAGCCGACCACGTTCCTGACACATTGTCTCCCCTCCTCTAGAGCCGGAGATGGCATAAATACCAAGTATGCGGAGAAGGGAAATGAATCTTACTGAATCCCAGCATGAACAACAACCTGTCGAGATCCAGTGGGGCAACCCCTTGATCCAAATGATCTACCAAGTGTTCAGCTGCGGTGTCGTCGAACAAGCCTATCTCCCAGAGCTGATCATCAAGTTCGGCGTCGGGTTCAACGCGCGCGATGGGTATGTCGAATCCCTCTCCCCGCGACGCCCGTGGCTTGTAAGAGTTAGCATACAAAATGGAAGCATGCACTTTCTGACCAGGGATAATACGACGCGGTTGCATCGAGTGCCAGCTATGAACGGTGGGGTGAGCAACACGCGACAAAATGGCGGGAGTCTTACCGTCGGGCGGCGTCGCCGGAACCACTAAAAGACGCTTGATGCTTAATAAGCAACAATTCAACGACTTTCCATGCGGGGGTCATCGAATCACTAGTGCCAAAGTCAAGATCATCAGGAACCCAGACTATGTCTGTCGGATGCAATACAAGACCGCTCGCGGCCGCCTCCCGACGCATCCACAACAAAGACACGTTCCCAGCTTGATGTGACTTTCCAGGTTGGTTTATCCCACCTCTGTATGAGTTAAGTCAGCTCCAGGCAGCTGGGCCTTGCAGGACGCTTACACGTCGGAGTGACTCCCCGCGAACCAAACTTCTTTGATTTCAGTAGTCTTCTTCTTCGGCCCAGGGACAACAGTCCCATTGTCGCCCGTGCTAGCCTCAGGCCGCTCGCTCATGGGAGATATGACACGTTTAACACCAGAGGCGCCAACATACTTGGACATCTCGTCATCCACCCAACAGTTCATCTCATGGGAATATTCTGGCATAAATTTGACACGAAGTTCGTCGAGAGCAAGTGCATGTCGAACATGGCAAGCGCGTGGAGAGGGCGGAGAAGTTGAGAGGACCACATCTCCTCCTACAAGTCCCACAGGGGAGACGGTATCCCTGATTGGGATCAGTCTACTGGTGGACGGCCAGCAAGAGAAAGTCTTATTACCATACTCCGATGAAATGTACTCCAAGGCCCTTCCACGAAAACGTATTCTTGAACTCTCGCGCGATTTGCCTTGCTTTTGGCACTCCCGAGCGAATAGCTTTATAGTAGCCATACACCCTGGAAAATGATTGTCTATTAGGCTCGTACAAGCAACCTGGAAGCTCTTACTTTTCGATCACCCTATCTGTATACGTCCTTATCAACCCAACCTGATACGTGTATTCAGTTCTATGACTTGACGGTTAACGGCGCCCCGTACCTCATATATCATGTCCGCAAGGGCCCGGACTTGACAT
Source organism: Xerocomus potaroensis (assembly GCA_038088895.1). Lineage (NCBI taxonomy): Eukaryota > Fungi > Basidiomycota > Agaricomycetes > Boletales > Boletaceae > Xerocomus > Xerocomus potaroensis. The sequence continues at coordinate 25,189 of JBBPJT010000044.1, read as the reverse complement.
GCACTCCGAGAGAATCCTGCAGTGAAATTACCAGCTGCACAGACTGCAATGAGGCAGAACAGCCTACCAAAGAGGTAAATCTGGTCGCCTTCGTGGTAGGTCCTCGCCAGCCACCCATATACATCCTTGACAATTTCCTCCATGCTCCTATCATAAACTCAGATCATCATGAAGTAAATCACTACATCAGCTACGAACCATGCAACCGGTGATTTCAGGGGTGTTCCTGTTCGGTTAGGGTAATATACGATCTGTTCTGGTCGATCCGGTCCCATCTCCAGGTTGATCTTGGTGAAGAGTTTTGCCACATTGGTATTCTACCCAAATAGTCAGTCAAGAGAAGCCATGAAGATGCGGGACGGCTACATTCTGTCCGGAGACGTTGTTGATGTACACAGCGAGGTTCCTCGAGCTCTGTTCCAGTCCCCTGCAACATTGAGCGCACCTGGGATATGGTAGCTGGAAGGAAAACCCATCTGTCAATACTCGTTCATGCTCGACGTGAGACGACGTGATGGGACCCTCAGCTTCACCCACAGGGGATGTCATGCAGTAGGGGTGCAAGGAGCGTGGATGAACGGAGTCGTTTGGTCTGGCTGAGGCGTAGTTAAACAGGCATGGACGCGAGGAGTCCAGGTGCAAGCTTATAACACTAAATGCCTCGTGGTTTGATCCCTTCGCCACAAGGATGGAGTGTGGTACATTGCAAGGTGGGTTTCGTCATCCACGAGGCGGGCAACGTGCTGAAGTCACGCTCACTCTTCGCGGGATTAATCAGTAATTGAACACTATTGAATATCGGAGTCACTTACCAAGGGTTGTGCAAAATGGGCGACATGCACTTGTTGAATGTTCTTGTGATGCCACTGATGCACTTCCTGCCACCCCGGAAAGCCATTATATTCGCCGGAGGTTCGGGCCGAATGATAAACAAGTCGTCACCACTCCTTTCGAGCCGGTTTGTGCCACTTGTTCCATCAATTAGGGCGAGAGGGCACAAAAACCTTTCCGTCAAGGTCTCAGATTGACTGGGAAACAGGATGACATGCTCCTAGTCGGGACCAGACAGAATTTTGAAGCGTGTTGCGACGATCCCAGGAAAAGATTCCAACCTGGAAGTGCTCCAAACCCATACTTCCTCTGTCAACTCCTACTACTCGCGTCCTTGCCCAGCATGTCACGACAGCACCATGTACTCCCGTCCCTTCACTTCTCCGTCGGTCCGTCGGCTGGCTTATTGTCTGAATGGAATGCTACATATCCTTTGCTCCGCGGTCTTCCTGCGACAAGATAATGGCAAGCAGCCCGCAAATTAATCAAACGCGGTGCGGGCCGTGCGCGCGCATGACCGCGTGTCCTGCTGAGTCTGCGATGGTGGGTCGTGGTGGGAGGTTAAGTGCCTTGTCTTCCATCTTCTGCCCGAGCTTTTCCGCGCATGCCCGGAGTAAGGAATCGGGGGGATGGAAGAGCAGAGTGGGGGAGATATCTCTAGTTGGAGCATGAACTGGCGCCCATCCGCGCAAAACCAAAAATTTGGGCATGACCGCAGACACATCCTGAGTCAGACCATCAACAATTAAGTTCCAGGATCAATGAAAGGCGTCGGCGTACAGTTTTCGAATATCCCTCCGAGCTCCATAATTACTTTTCTTGATGAAGTGACCCGAACGGCCCCTCGCACAGCCTCCTACCAAGTCCATTTTGCGGTCAGCCCGTGCCTGTCTCACCGAGGCGCACGTAGCTCAACCGGCGGTCGCCGGGAACACTAGTAAAATTTCAATCACAGTGTGTTCTCGATGGCCGGGCACGCCTTCCAGATAGAATGATGCGAAAGTGGCGACGCGGAAATGAAAGGCCAGGTCGAGTGAGAGCTACATGTTAGACATGTGTAGAAAACGCCGTTGTGGCCGTGGGAGATGCAATAAGGTCAGATGGCGCAACAATAAGCAAGTTGGCGCCGATCTGGTTGGGGATATGGGATGACTCAGGTACGCACGTAGATTGAGAGAGCAACAAGCCAACCTTTTCTTACTGTCTCCGTCGACGTTGATCGTCAATCACTTTTGAAAAGACGGCGCCGCCCCTGTTTCGGCTGGGGCGACAAAACTTCCAAGAAATTGGCACACATCTTTGGGTCGATTTTTCTTGTCGACGGTCTATTTAAGAGCAGTGACGGTGTCCTACTTCGCTTCGAGATGTCAAAGAGAGGTAGAAGAGACGAAAAACCGGACATGGGCCAGGATGAAGTAAGCACGGTCAATGTGGGAGCCGAAAAAGATAAAGATGGCCGTAAAGATAATATAGTCCATGAGACTATAGCACTTCAACAACATCGGCGATCATGTCCTGGAACAGAACCCCATCGCGAATCTGGACCATAATCATACTATCGGCCGCGACCCGTCTGTATTCCCTCCACGACACCTTCTCCAACAACAGCGCACCAAATCGCTGTTTCAGACGAGCAATCAATCGGAGTACCTTGGTCATGGAATCAAGTCCAGTAGTTCCACGTGAGTGCTCTTGTTCAAACAGTGGGCGGATCCAGGGATGGACCAAGTGATATTCCTTGTTCTTGTCTAGCCTGCAAGCTGTCCGTATTTCGACGTCCCCGAGCATAGCAGATGTCGCGCTGTATACACCATGGCTTATCTTTGCATCCAGTTTCGACAAGCAAATAAGCTGCGTGACTTCAAAACGGATGCAAGGAAATCGTAGCCGTTTAGAAGAGCAAGATGGCGACGAAAGATCGCCCAACCGTTCGTATAGTTTTATCACAGGAGACATGTCGGTTATCGATAAGCGCAACACCGAAACAATGCGATCCAACTCGAATGTCTCCATGCGCGGAACATGTGGGGGAGTGGGTTGGTTGTAGGCAGCAATGCGCAATGGCAGACAGCTATTGTATTTGTTTGGGATCCCAGTCCAGGCGAGTATCGTCATGTCCCCTGATCCTGTCAGGACAAATTCCAAGAGTCGCCCAAGTGCAACGGTGCCTTCGCCATATTTAGCTGAAATAGATACTTGCAGAACACCGAGCAGCGCATATGCCTCATCCTCCACGAGTGTCGATTTCCGTGATGACGCGAGATATAGTTTCTCCCAAACTCGGTCGAGGCCAGGTTGAAGGGGGGCCACCCGCTTGGGAGGTGCCTGTGGTACTTCCATCTGCCCCAGAATCTCCAGCGATTCCTTATGGTTCCAAGGCTGGTCCGGTCCGAGGTAGGGTTTCCAGTCGTTCGTATAGAACCTGACGACTGTAGCTGCACGATATTCCTGGTACGTCCATATTCTCGAATTCCAGAGGCTTTTCTTCAAGGCATCCATTTTCCGTTCGTTCGATGAGATATCACAAAGGCGAATCAGCGTGAGGGCTGAATTCTGATACCAACCGAACATGGAGACGAGCGAACGTTGCAATACCTCCTGGTCCCTTTTATCAATACAACACGTGTCGCTCCATGCCCACCGAAACTTGAGCGCCCGCACTACTTCACAGAATTTCCGCAGCTTGGAATTTGCATGTGACTTTTTTAGGCCATAAACCGTATCCCGTTGGACATCCTCCAATAGAGGTTCCCTATCCCCCCACTTGTGGGAGAACATGACATATTCATAGAATCTCTTGACCTCTTCCTCAATCCACGATTTGTCTAATTCTCTCGTCATAGACGAAATGAGCTTATAGAAAATCGTTTGCCGCTCAAACACTTGAGCGAGCTGCGCGCTGTTAAGTAGGCTACCCATATCAGTGTCGATGAGCACATCTGGCATGAGGGATGTGGTCTCTTTGACGAGGTTTTGAATCGTAGGTCTCGCATCGACATACTGGGAACGGAGTGCTATATTCTATGTCAGACAACATGACCAGCGGTATCAACAAAATAGCTCGCTAGGTGTGAGTTTTGGCAGCATTGTATCAAATGCTGCAACCGCCTCCAGAAAGCGATTCGCTCCGTGCAACGCTGTGTACTTTTGCTCATAGCCTAGATGTGATGACGGGTCGAGTTTGACCACCTAAAACTGTATTAGCGTCATTGTCTGCGGGGATTAGTTACAAAGTATACCTCGTCGGCATCCTTCAGAGCGCCTTCCCATGCCCCCATCGTCTCCTGCACTTTGCTTCGCTTGATTAGGATATCTACGCGGTCCGGAGGGTCGAGCAACAGTATTGTCGAGTAGTGCCCATGAGCTTCACTGTGGTTTTGAGAGCTCAATGCGACGTCGATGAGTATTTCCAATCTATTCGTGCATCGTAGTTTGAAATCTGTATCAGAAGGCTCAGACGAGGCCTAGTGACACCATCACGTGATCACTCACCACGTTCCCACTCTGCCCGCTCGTTTGCGGCACTTGTACCTGTTGTGGGCTCGCCGAGAATGCGCCGAGAATACTCGATTGCTTCGATGACACGACCAGCATCCACAAAGACCCCGCATATCGTACGGTAAATGACAAATGTGGGGAGGTTGAACTGAAGGAAAAAAAGATATGTTAGCATGACAATTGTAATGTAATGCACAGCATACCTCGTTAGAACCTTCTAGTGCCACGTCTATTGAACGGTGGGGCAACAGTGACCTTGCCCATTTGGTTAGTAGACCACCTGGAGTCGATGGGCGCAGGGAGAGAGCGATAGTGTAAGCGTCGAGCGCTTCTTCGTATTTCTCGGTCATGGATGCCTCATCGCCAACTAATTCGAGCGAAACAATGCATTTGTTTGTAAACCCTGAGAGTGGTAGTTGAAGACGTTTCGCTCCATTGAGATGACGAAACGCACCGGGAAGCCAGTCCACGATGATCGTGTCGGTTTCCACCTCGTCGGGTATGGACCTAGTAAACTCGAGAAAAAGTTTTGCGGCAGTGATGAAGTTTCCATCCGTATACAGCGTTTCACACCGGTGTTTGTGTTGATGCGCACGAACGGACAGTTGGGCATTGGCAAGTTCGATACGGAGTTGTTGGACGACCTGGTCCTGATGATCCTCCTTCTGCTGAGAATCGGTGAGCCGAACACGGAGTTCTTGGATAGTTTTCTCAAGATCCGCTGATGAATGAGAACCGCAACAGAAAATATGTCATGAAAGTCGTAATCGATGAGAGAATGAACGCGCTGGAAGCGCTTTCCTGCTTACATATGTCTGCACGTAATGAACAAATAGTGTCCCTCGCATTGTCGTCTCTTCGCTTACTTAGACTTTGTAACTTTTGGAAAGTGCGTTCAAGATTTGCGACCTCAGCTCCTGAAATGTGGACACGAGAGAGCGGAGGAAGGGCGGCAATATATACGCCATTCGTTATATGGAGAGATTGGAATGATTGTCTGAGACGTCTTTCCATTTTTTCATATTGAATTTCGAGTGTTTCTGGCCCAGGCTTCACAAGGGCGTCATCCAAAGCACCAAAATTTCGAGATATGTCCACTTACAACGTAGGGAGCAGAAAGTGTATTGCATAGATTCCACAACATTATTGTCCTGCCTCCACCAACTAGAAGATTGTTATTTTTTGAGATTGCAATGGAGGAAATAGAACTGGGATGACAGATGGGAGGACTGATTTGTTGGTGTGTAGAAGTATCCCATAGTGAAACTGATGAATCCGCGCCGGCGGCAATGAATTTGCCGTTGTCCGCTAGGGATATGCACCATGCGTTGCTATCGTGGATGAGCCATTCAGAGAGGATCGTCCCGGAGGCAACGTCAAGATGGTGAATGTTACCATCCTTGGAGAGCACAAAGAGCTGTTTGCTGTCGCTGGTCCAAGCAGCGGACCAACAATCCAACAAAATTTTGAAGATACGGTCATACCGACTGTTGTAGACGCGAAGAGAACCTCCACCAACGGCCAGAAGGGATCCATCGGGTGAATACTTGACTGTCCGAACCCATCCATCACCTTTGAACTTGAGTAGTCTGTTGGCGGTCTGTGACCGAATATGAGCGCTTTCCCACGACCCAATTGCGATGGTCATCGCATCTGGAGACGGTGAAATATCCACTGCTAATACTTCGCCCTCGTGTGCTTCAAACTCGTCCACCCTTTTGCGATCCCTTGCATCCAACATTATCGCACGGACATTTTTTGTACCAGCGACGATCCACCTGGCATCTTGTGAGACCGCAATGCTGCGAATATCACTCCCCACATCCATCGGTGTTCCCACCTCGATGCCGTCTTCTATACGCCAGCTTCGAATCTTCTTGTCCATGCCGCCGCTCACGATGTGCTCGCCGTCAGCCAGAAATGCGACTGCATGCACGTCATGTTCACATCTGATTTCGACCGGTTCCTGTTTAATGACACCCCGGTTTGTTTTCGTTCAACTTTGGGGCCCAGGCTTTGTCTCACTCACTATTGTTTGATCTTTCATCGTCGCGTTACTTTACTGACTGCTCCTCGAACAAGGCCCGCTTGGCTTTCCTGTCCTTGTGAGTGTTTCTGTCTTACTGTTTCGCGTACTCGCTAATATCCCTGGTCCACGGGGACGCACTTGCTGGGGTGCTGGGGTGTTGAAAGGAAGAGTGTCCTCACGAACTTTGCCTGGTATGCACGTTTCTTATACCAAGTTACCTCGTGTTCCGGCTGCGCACCATCACAATCACGAAAAACGGTTTACTAAACGAGGTCTAAATCTCGACCATCCATCCTCAGTCCCGTATGGCACCAAGCTCCTATGGAGACCGCGTGCATACGTGATAACGTACCCCAGACATCGCCGTGGTGAGTTTATGGGGTGGTGGTGGGGGATGCCTGTATTGGCTATTTCCCGCCCAATCCATTTTTTTGCAGCTGTCTAACAGACACCGCACGGGGGGGCATTGATGGCTTCGACGAGCAGGGATACTGCATCGACGACAGGTGGGTCAATGGCCACAACGAGTTCTACAACACATTGCTGTTAAAGCGCTAACGGTGCACAAATGCATAGAAGGTGGTTATCACACATTTACCCATGCTGGAAGTGCAATATTCGACGCTCCGCAATCCGTCCACAAACATCTGCGGTCAGGATGCAGCGTGGTGATCCCTCTGGCGCAGCCGCTTCCTTAAATTAAGACGACTATCGAGGATCAAAGTTAATTTGCTGGTATGTTTAAAGAAATGATCAGTCCGTGCTCACAGCAATCTTCCCCGATGACTGGTTGTCTACAGGGCCTGGATGAGTTGCATACCGTCGCTTGCCCGGTCCGCAGAGATAGTCGTTGTTGGAGAGCCGGGTCAGTGGCTTTTTTGACTACTATGGACGCGAAGAGAACTTACATCAAACCAACGGGGGTAATAACATTGAATGATACAGCCACTAAGTGAAAATGTGCAGTCAGAACGAGTTCGTTCTGCTCTGGGTTCAGTGACTAGTCTATATCAAAAAAGCAAGATTTTCATTCATTTGTGGCTCGTTTGGCACAGCAGATACGATTTCGTTTGGCGCAATGGCCTCCGGGTGACTAAAACGGGCACAGTGCAATCTGCTTTCATCCGTTAGACTCAGACCTTCACAACGATGCCATCTTGATAATCGTCCTGACGACGCGCACGTCTGACTATCACGTCCTCTCAACCGTATGCCCAACTTGCAACACCAAGTCGTCCGGCCCCAGACGCTCATTCCTACCGACCGTTCCTTCTTCGTCGACCCCATGGGAACACTGCGCAGGTAATCCGGCGAACAATGGGGTGGAAGTCATCACATCCTGCAAGTACTCATCGACGCTCACGTGATTTCTTCCTCCAGACACGGCACGGTAAGAATTGTAGAGGGATGGAGTGACGGGTTGGCAGGGTCAACAGGTCCAGAAGATGACCCGCGTGCCGAAAGACACTGTTGAATCGGCCTTAATGTACGCCCGGACCGCTGGGCCAGCAATAAGGTAGTTGTCAAACGCGACACGGCATCGATCTATCAGTGTGCGTGTGTGAAAGGCGGGCGACGGATGATCACTCGGCCATCACGGCGTCCGTTCCCAAAGTATCCGTTTCTGTACCTCACGATCGAACCCTGCCGAGCGCGAGCGCGCATGTATGCCGCTTAATTCCAAGCCGGATGGACTAGGGGTTGGTGAAACGCAGCGGTCTAGAGGGGAACGAGGTCGGCGTCATTGGAAGATGAAAAGCAGGACGGATCGTATCGGGTTCCGTGAAATCAGGCTCAGTTCGGGGCAATAACCTAAAGTTTCCTGACAAATGAAAGTTCATTGCTGCAAACGTGGAGAAGATGCTGGCGAAGTTGTTATTCCCTACCACTTGTCCCAGAGTTCGCTATATGGCGGAGCGCTTGCGAAGCCACATGCATGTAGGTCGTTCTATATTGTATGGCATCGTTGAATGCATCCAACGTTTTTGACAGAAGGAAGTTGTTTGCAAGCTGAAGTAACAATATTAGCATGTAGCGTTTCGTTGCTGGGTCGGGACCCTTAGCAATAGGCGTGAGGACGACATAAGCTTCACTTTTTTTGCTCCTGGCTCCCAGTGAAAAAGCGGGCTATGGCATCGAATGTCATCGTATGTAAACATAGGCATACATCAGGAATTTTACAAGAATCTTATTGAGCTAATTTCGACTAATTTCACACAATTAGTCAAAATTAGTCAAAATCTAGTTAAATTATCCAGAATTAGCTAACAATTAGCAAAATAAGATTCTTGTAAAATTCCAGATGTAGGCACAGAACACATCGGAAATGGGCGTCTCGATACTCATCCCGTCAAGAATTGTTTGCAATAAATAATGCATCAAATTTCTCACCGTGTATGGGTTTTTTTTTATTTATTAAACTCGCTTGTTGCTCGCCTGCAGAGATAGATGCTCCGCAATACACAATCGCAAGGCTGGAATCATAGTAGTGCATTTCTCCTCATTCGAATAGAATTAATGCGTTGGTTTCTTTTCTGGAGACCGGCCCTGTGAAGATCGACAATCGCGTATCTGATAACCGAGTTATGTCGAATTTTTCCCAGCGCCATGGGTATTCGTTCGTTCAGTTTTCGGCATGCTGTCGTGTTGCGAGCGGCTTCGAGTCAGCGAGTATAACGAACTCTCAAAGTCATTGCCATCCAGCCTGGAGGCGTGAGGACGGAGTGGTCCAAGGGCAGCATAATCGATCGTCTATTGCCACTCGCGTATGACGCCCCAGACAGCCCTGCCAACCAGTTGCGGGAGCTTTTCAAGGGCCCCAACCTCACAGGAGACCCCGTCAAGAATACGCTTCTTTCCCCCCCGTTTTAATACCATTTTCCTGACAAGGGTGATGTTCACAGTCGGCCGCGCTAGGGTCAAGATTTCCAAGGAGGCCAACCCTCCTCCCAGGCTGCCTCTCGGCGCGGATGCACAGTTCCTCGTCCAAATGAAGCTCAACGAAATCCAGAAGGAGCTAAACCAATGGGAAGAACTGACGTTGTGACAAAGGTCGCAGAGGATGCCGATCCTCTGTTCTTCAAGAAGGTGCAGGCGTTTCTGGGCGAGAAGTCTTGGGAAAGTGGCATGAGGCCAAATGTATTATATTGACAAGATGAAGATGATCTTCCGTGTAAGTAATCCTTGTGCATATCAGGGCTGTTCAGTCGTGTGCAATGTTGATGCTATCTCTGGAATTTCTGAAACGGTTTCTGATCAACTAAGGTCCGGGGCGTTCAGGCGCTTGTGATTTTTACTCTGGTGGACCATTGGTATTGGTGAGCCTCTGCGGAACTTTTTTGTACCGTATTCGCCAGCATCGCCACGATGCATCGCTTATGACTTGCGGGGCCATCGGAGAGAAGGCTTTGCGTCGACTCTATTGCGCACTCTGTACGGGTTTCCTTCCAGAACCAACCCTGTTCCATCAGAAGTAGCCCAACTTAGAACAGTCCACGATAGCCCTTTGAGTCCGTTCCGAGAGCCCGAACGTAAGAGGGTATCATGTTAGAAGAGTATGTATTTGTCGATGGAACAAATACTGTATAATCACATTCTACACAACCATCCAGATATTCAAATATCAAAGAGTAGGGACATCACGACGAAAAAACACAGTGCTGAAAACTAGGGACACGACTGTCCGGTCACTTTCTCCGTCCCGATCGCTCCCCGGCACCCCTATGGCTTTCCAAATTTGACCACCCAAGTCTGCTTGCACGCCTCCGCCCCAGGTAGGAGTCGCTTCTTCTCAAATTCTTCATCCTGCTCAAGTCCCTTGAATGCTGTCATCTCGCCCAACCAATCAATCCTCTTCAAGCGTTGATCCTTCTCCTTCTCCTTGCCCCTTCCGTGCCTTGCCTTGGCTGCCTTCTCGATGGTCTCCTTCTTCGACTTGTCGTGCACGATAATACCCCACTCAGAATCCCGGATCGGTTCTTGCAGCATCGCGTAAAGACCTTCAAAGATGGCACCACAGGTCACCGCTGATCCAGTAGGCATGCGGATGTCAGCCGACCAAGGAAAGGCTTTGGAGATAATCCGGACGTGATACGTGGGTTTTGCGAACGCATGTTGGCGGGCAACCTGCTGATATGTCGAGAGTAGGATGCCTTCCTGTGCCGCTTTGCGAAGGTCGTAGCGAATGTAAGTTGTATCTACTGCGAGCATGGGATTCAGGTATGGATATTTGGGCTGTGTTTGATCTGCTGTCGTCCGTGTGCAGGCGAGGGGATTGTAAGAAGGAGGGGAAACGGATGGAAAAATGGGGGGATAAGACTTACGGGCGTGCCATGCGGGTGGTTTTTGAAAATAGGGATCAGGGTACCGGGGTGGGAGATAGACGTGGGGGTTGTACGGTGCTCGATACCACTGTGGGCAGCGATTCCAGTAGGGATCCATGGGCTATGTTCAGAGTGCGAGAAGAATGGGAATGGGATGGTGGTTACTGAGATGATGGTCTGGGTGAAATACCATGTTATATATGTAGCTGGTGAGCGCTAAGAGGACAAATCGGTCCGACACCGTGCAGAGGCTACCTGTGCATCGAGCTCACCGCATAATATCGTTGACATTTTCAAGATCGAGTCGAAGGAGGCGGAACGGCGCGACTCATACAGATCAAGTCCAAGAAGCCATACGAAGCGGTGCCAGTGCCCTGTCTGGCTCTCCGGCGTAAGGTCATGTGCCAGGTGCCAATGAAGTGCCTGAGTGCACCGCCTATTTCATTGACTTCTGTCGGTGCATAACATCACCAAAGACATAGGAGCAACCAACTTTCACCCGCTGAGGGCTGTGATCGTCAAGAGGCGCAGCAGAGGACCGAACAGACAAGCAAAAAACAAAATGTCAGACTCCCATCACCATTACACAGTTATTTTTATGGAAAGCATCCCAGTTTGAGACGATTACCACCGTGGCAAGTCGCGATGAGCGGCCTGACGAAGAGACACCTCTTCTTCAAGCAAATGCAAAGATACCTTTGCCATGGGCCCAGATAAATCTCGTCTTGCTTGCCCTGGTCACAGAACCACTCTCATCCGCATACGTTTTCCTTTACATTAATCAGGTTCGTCACGGGGCCTTCTCGAGTATGCTCGCGCCTAATGCCCAGACGACCACATCCTGGCTTCTTTGATGTCTAAACAAAGCTCATAGGTGAGCTCGGTTTGACGGGAGGGGATGATCGCAAGATAGGATATTATGCAGGCCTCATCGTATGTACATAAAATGTTCACCAGAAGTCCCGCCACGACATACCTCTTCACAGGAATCTCTCTTTTTCGTCGCACAGGCACTCGCTACATGGCATTGGAGTCGATTGTCCGATTTCATCGGTCGACGGCCTGTTGTTTTGCTCGGCCTGCTCGGCCTTAGTGTGTCCAACTTTTGCTTTGGTTTATCACGCACGCTAGGCACCCTCATTATCAGGTAGGTGAAACAGACCCATTGTCAGAAAGCGCGTTGAAAGGGTAGCCAAGCCGATGCATCGCCGGCATGCTCAATGGAAATGTCGGGGTGATGAAAAGCGTACTCGGTGATCTTTCTGGCCATGCCAATTTGGCTCGGGTCTTTTCCAGAATGCCACCCATTTTCGCTACTGGAATAACTATTGGGTACGTTTTGGCGTACTGATGGACAAGGGAGAAACTTACATCAAGTCTAGTCCGCTATATGGCGGTGCACTCGCAAAGCCACATGAGCGCTGGCCGCATATTTTTCATGGTGAAAATTTCCTTATTTCCTACCATCACTCGTAACGGGGTGCTTCACGTTAATGATATTTTTGATCTGTGCGTTTTTCATGATGGAGGTATGATATCTTAATATTCGGGTTGCAAGAAGCGTACTTTCTTCACTTCAGTCTTTACCATCAAGGACGACACTGGGACAGCAATCAGAATGGTCTACAGCAGAGAATTCTCCGGACAATGCGCCCAACGAACACCCGACCCCAATGTTGACTCTTATAAGGACATACTCTGTGATGATACCTATCGCCAACTTTGGGATGCTGGCCCTCGTAGAACTCGCTGTCTATGTTCTTCTCCCCTTGTCTTATTCGTCACCGATTCAGATTGGTGGCCTAGGATTCGACCCAATTCTCATTGGCGCATATTTGGGAACATATGGAACCGCGAACAGCGTCGTACAAGTTTTGTTCGCCGCGAGAATCATAGAATGGCTTGGACCTAAACGATTGTTTTGTTGGGCCGTCATATGGTTTTACCCTTTAATTCTCATGTTCCCGATCATGAGTGCTGTTGTCGCAGCAGAAGGAAAAGTTGGGGTCATGACCTGGTTCCTTATAGTCATTCAACTCCTCCTGATGGTCCTTACTTACTGTAAGCTTGATCAACGTGTCAATTCATGAACTCACCTTGGTTTTTTTAGGTGTCATCACCATATTCACTACCAGAGCAGCTCCTAACAAACAATCACTTGGCTCAACGAATGGGCTAACTTTGAGTCTGGCTGCGATCGCACGTGCAATTAGCCCAGCTATGACCACCTCGTTATTTGCCCCTTCTGTCTTTGGGGGCAACTTGGTGTATGTTGTGTTAGCAATGCTCGTCACTGTCTTGGTTTTGTTGTCCCGCCGTTTGCCAGAGTGGATTGACGAAGAATAGGAGATCTCGCCAGCAACAATAATCTATACCATGTCTTTGAAGTTATTCTTTCATGGGTTGCTGCGGATCGTACGAAGTTGTTGAATGCATACAAGGCTTTTGATACAAGTTATTTGCAAGCTGATTTTATGTAAACCAAGGGAATATGGGAATATTACTGTGTAGCATTTCCCTTTTTTGAGCCTGTGCAAGCTGAAACAGATCGCCTTACAACGTCACACGTCGAATGAGAAACCCTCAAGCCATCCCGGCAATGAGCGTGCTCAATCAGCATGCACAGGCATGCCCGGACGCCTCTACTTCCGGAGGTCCCCCACTATGCCGTCAAGGTGGTAAGATTTTGGTTTCCCGGAGCTCTTAGCAATAGTTTATTAGCGTGAGGACGACATAAGCCTTTCTGACTTGCCGGACTCATCCCCCCATTTAGGAAGCTGGAAAATTAAAGATTTCCCACAGTTTTTTTCTACAGTTTTTTTCTTCCAGTTAAACTTGCTTGCTGCTCGCCTACAGAGATGCTCTGGAAATATAAAATCACAAAGCTGGGTGCACTTTTCCCAATTGAGTATGGTTATGCGTTGCTTTCTTTTCTGGAGATCGATGTTGGAGTCCTAATGATGATCGGCAATCGCGTATGTGCTAACCGAGTGAGTTCTTTTCGAGGTTTTCCCAGCACTGTGGGGATTCCGGCATGCTGTCGTGTTGCGAGCGGCTTCGAGTCAGCTAGTATAACGAACCATCTGCCGTTGTTGTGTAGCTTGTGCCGGCGTGGCGCGTCAGCAGACTGATGATAGGAGCAGATAAAAGGACTTGCTGCAGGCCCGGGGGAGAGCATTAGCTCGCTACATTCTCAACTCAACTCTCCTCACAAGACTGTTCGTCAAGATGTCAGACTCTCGTGTTTGGATTAGTAGGTCACATTTTCCTTGATCTGTCCGTCGTTTGTGATTGGTATCTCTGTGTACCCCTAGTCACTGGTACCTCCACCGGTATTGGCCAAGCCACCGTTAGGGAAGCCATCGCAGGTGGAGATCGTGTCGCCGCTGTCACGCGCAAAGCGTCCGGTGTCGCGTTACTCACTGAAGCATACCCTTCCGATAAACTCCTCGTCGTCCAGTATGACGTTGGAAACCCTTCCGACAGTGCTGAAGCGCTCTTCGAGAAGGTGCACGCGCACTTTGGCCGCATTGATGTCGTAGTCAACAATGCCGGGTATGGATTGAACAGTGTCGTTGAAGGCACGACCGACGAGGAAGCGCGGAACCAGTTTGAAGTAAACTTCTGGGGTGCTGTCCGTATCAGTCGCGAGGTGCGTAGTAATTAGCGTCGGTTCAGCTCTGTGTCGCTGATCGTTGCACTAGGCCGTCAAGTATTTCCGTGAACATAACACGCCCGCGGGCCGGATTCTCAATGTCTCCTCCGTAGGTGGATTTAAGCCGAACCCTACCCTTGCGTACTACTCTGCGAGCAAGTTTGGTACGTCTTCATGGACCACACCCAGAGAAATAGAGCCCTTATCTTAACCCGTTACGTAGCGCTCGAGGGATTCAGTGAGAGCCTGCACCTGGAGCTTCCCCCCGAATGGAACATCAAAGTCATTGCCATCCAGCCCGGAGGCGTGAGGACGGAGTGGTCCAAGGGCAGCATGGTCGATCGCCCATTGCCACTTGCGTATGATGCTCCAGACAGCCCTGCTAACAAGATGCGGGAGCTTTTCAAGAGCCCTAACCTCACGGGAGACCCCGTCAAGAGTACGTTTCTTTTCGCCCCGTTTTAATACCATCTTCCTGACAAGGACGATGTTCACAGTCGGCCGCGCTATGGTCAAGATTTCAAAGGAAGCCAACCCTCCTCTTAGACTGCCTCTCGGCGCGGACGCGCAGTTCCTCGTCCAAACAAAGCTCAACGAAATCCAGAGGGAACTAAACCAGTGGGAAGAACTGACGTTGTCCTCGGTCGCAGATGATGCAGATCCTCTGTTCTTCAAGAAGGTGCAGGCGTCTCTGGGTGAGAAGTCTTAGGAAAGTGGCACGAGGCCAAATGTATTATATTGACAAGATGAAGATGTGTGTGTTTGATCTTCCGTGTAAGTAACCCTCGTGCATATCTGGGCTGTTCAGTCGTGTGCAATGTCGATGCTATTTCTGAAACGGTTTATCATCAATTGAGGACCAGGACGTTCAGACACTTGTGATTTTTACTCTGATAAAAGCAAATAATCTTGAAAAACAACTCTTGTGCCCACATACACAGATGGGTGTGTTTTTAGCCAACTTCTTTTCCAGTGATGGTCGCGATGGTGACCAGGTCTTCACCGTATTGCTTCATTTCACACCATAAAAGTCTACGAGTGATTCCCGCTACAGAACCCGATGATAATTACACATGCACCATGGTAAACAGTTTAGCTGTACGTTAGAGCTGACCAGAAATGTCTTGGATTGGTGATGACCGAAACATCCGGGTGTCATGCCTGGACGAGGACATGGTTTTATCAAAGATACTAACGAGTTCGTTTCAAGAAATAATTCAGAGTATAGACAACACCGAGGATAGCCGCGGTCTCGTTTTAAACTTTGAAGGAATAATTGGGCGTAGTACCTATTGAGTGGGCATCCACTCGAACGCCTACAGACAGCGAATAAGTACCGTCTGGGAGAAACCATGTTTTCATTGCGTAAAAACGTTCACCTCGGCTTTCATATTGAACCCGGCGACGACCCAACAAGCATAAAGAGATAGACCATAGAATGACCACAGAATGAGCAAGCAAGCTATGGGTGGTCAGCCACCTTCACCAACTATGGAGTTCAAAGCGTATTTTGTATTGTTTTCCTACCGTTTCTCACGCTACAGTTTACTGTGAGACATGATCCGAAATTTGTAACGTGTTGCTGAAGGTGAAGCACATCTAATCGGGCACTTGCCAGTACAGAGGCTAAAGTTGTACGATTCATCTCACGCTCGTTGCAACCGGTGAACACACCATCTCGTATCCATCAGAACATGCGACAGAGCTGAGTGACACAAGGGGGGAAACGGAGGATGGCTAGGATGTAGGATGGTCCCCCTTTCGTATTCACGTAATCTCCTGTGCGAACTGCAACCGGCGATCGGAGGGCACATGGGCCCAGTTCGGCGCTCAAAAATTAGAAGCCATTTCACGGGGGAGTTCGCTGTTGTCCGGCGTAGCAGAGTGTGCAAGTAGTGTGGTGGAGTTCGCGGTCGTCCAATGACGCCATGAGAAAGTGCGCCTGGGAAGCCATCCACCACAGGTATCGGTATCCGGCGGGCATCATCGAAACGGAGATCATCCAGCATGTAAAAAGATGTACTATAATATAAATCAATGCAATCTCTCTATGTCAATCACTCGTATGGTCTGGCGTTTGCGAGCTGACAGCAACGCCAGGCAGTCGCAGCATCCCGTAGTGGTGGGCGGATACGAGATTGAAAGGTGGATATTTGAATCCCCGCCCGAACTTTGGTGGCGTCATCAATGTGAGGTGGTTCGGACCGATGTTTGTTTCGAGACTCAGAATATTCATTTCCCATATCTCCACCGTTAAGGTGGTCAAAGAGCGACCGGCCATCGTACCGGGGTTGACCCATGTTTTCGTGGGCTGCCGTGGAGTCCTCTGAATGTTTCCCCACTAGAAGCTACGTTTATTACAATTACCCTTTTTGGATTGCTCTTCATTTTGGAAGGTGGACAGAATATGCCAGACTAGAACAACTGTCTCCAAGTGCAGTTGTACATAGTTATTCCAAGCCTCGGGTGCGATAAGATCCGACGTTTGTCAGTGTGATTTCCGAATTTGGATGGTGTGGTGCCAGGTACAGATGGTGGGCCGGATATGTATAAAAGGGATCGAAACTGGGTTGAGTAGGCCAACATACAGACCCTCATTGAAAGTGACCTGTACTCGCAATGCAACTCAACGCTTCTCTTTACTTCACTGCGCTGTTCTCCCTCTTTTTCGCAAGCTCGGTTCTTGCGAGCCTCGTTGCCAGGGGCTTCGATTTAGGTCAGTACAGTACGAATCTCGAAGAACGTCAGATTCCTAACACAAAGGAAAAATCCAGAGGAACGTGCCGATAAACCTTCCAATGATGACGGGATTATCAGTCGGTTATGCAAAAAAAATTGCTCTGACCTCTGGCTGACATCAACAACAGATAGAGATTGGTGAAGAAACACTCTCCGGGAAACCAAACAGAGTTTTAGAGTGATGTCAAGAGAGATAGCTTTCGAAAAGACGATCCAAGTCTTGTTTTCGTTTCCTTCGCTACCATTTCACCTTTCTATGGGCATGTTCCCTTTTGAAACAATGGAAGGACTATATTTTCCCGTTTGTTATACCATCCAGAGTGAAGCCCGTGTTTCCCAGTCGTCAATCTTGACTGATACGCGAGACGGCATTAGGAGCAAGCTTGCGATCGGGTATTCTAGCAGGAAATTAAGACGCTCTCTCTTTCGAGTATATGTTACCTAGGATGGAAATGTCTTCAGTTATTTCTGGATGCGAGGCATCAGGACGAATCCGGTTCCAGTGACATTCTCAGAGACTATTGAGTTTTGTCCTCTTCATGCCATAGTTGACGCATTGGCGGGTGCCAATTGCTTGCTCGTGTGGCAGTTAAGAGACCCGCGACAGATCTCAATGCCCAAGTACCTCAGCTCACTGCCTTGATAACATTTGATATATCAACCACAGCAAAAAGTTGACAAACGCAGTGATTCCATCATTTGATACTTGAAGACGGATTTTCGTTGGTGCCGATTCTAAATGTAGATGGCTCGCAACATGCCCCAGACGGATCACCGTTGATTGGCTGTCTGCTGAGGGCGGTACTAATCCAGTGTGCGTTATCAAGCTTTTGGAAGGCGCATTCGTTCCATCAATTCTTGAAATTTTTTATTAAATTCCAGGATCTGCTCAGGTACAAAATCCTCAACACAACAGATAGAGATGATTTACAGACCACAGATGAGATTGTACAAACGATGTGAGGTCTGACTCTGCGAACACCGACGATGGAGAACGCTGAGGACAAGAGAAGACCAGCCTTTGGGTACGGAATGGATAACGTAACAGGTAATGTCATTCATGATGACAAAGACGATCACAGGTTTCTACTGGGTCGAGTAGGGATTTGGCCAAGCTGATGCACTTGGGTTCGCCCCAGCATGGTGTCAGCCGGGTTTTCGATTGCCGCAGCACGTGATCTACTGGGAATAAACTGGCGACCACAGGTGAAACATATCATATCTAGCCATTCTATGGGCCCATCAAGGTCCCCTTCCAAGGAATTCCAAACATCTGTCACCTCACCAATGTCGAAGGGTTCTTTTGTTTTCAGCAATGGATCAATCCATACATTGCATAGACCCTGTCGGCCCACATTTTCGTTACCATACGGCGAATCTCCCAGTTGATATGTCGGACAGAACGAAGAAGGAATTTCTCCAGCTCAGTCAAAAGTCGAATTTTGATTTCATATAATCCGTATGTGTTGTCGCGCAGTCCTTGTAGACCGGAGTCACCCAGCTGAGTGCAGTTCTGTCCGTCGGGAGCCCAGGCTGATCCCGGTACCGTACACAACAACACCTATCAAAGGAAAGGTCAAACTCAATCACTGGCCAGTTCTCTGTAGGCTGAATCCAGGATGTTCACAGTACAAAATCAAAACATATCTAGAAGGAAAATCAGTAAATGCAAATCCGTGAATGAAACGAAATCAGGAACCCGCATGGATCAAAAGAGCTCAAACACCGTTATAAGCAAACATGGACCGCTTCTCTAACGACACCACTCTGGCCATATCCAGCACAGCCGCATGAGCAATCCAGATTACTGGCTGTCTGAACATCTCCTTGTAAAATCAGATTAGTACCATGTGCGTATCTGCATCGCCCATGCTACACAGCGTCACAATCACCCCATTGAACCCCTCGAACCGCGTGTCAGCTGCGAGATTCAGCACTTTGTCCAGGGTCGATGCATTACCAACCGCAGGCAGACAAGAACTCGAATCCGCAATTCGTGTATTGTTCCTGGATGATCTGCTTCAGGGCCCGCTTCCCGTTATCTATCGCGGACTACGACTTGAATGGTTTTCCGGTGTGCTGGGAGCCGTGACAAGCCAGATGGACACAGCGGTGATTGCAAAACACCCGTACGGCACCATCGACTGAGGCCGCACCGCCAGTAGCAGTTTCGATTGTGACAGTCGGAAGTCGAGGCATGCCTGTCGCCCCGCGAATTCGTGTTAGACCTGCGGAACGTCACTCTACATCGTCCCTGTGCTCGGTCTTCCCTAACCTACCGCCATGAACTTAATCAGATTTGCCACTCTGGACCCATCTTGGGCTGCCTTCTGAGAAAGAATCCGGTTGTGTGCACGAACAAGGGCAGAAAGAGATGGCGCATAGGACGAGACACGCAAATTGAGGATGTTCTTTTAAGCTTGATGAATGAGACGTGAAAAGACGAAGGCTGAACAACACAAAAACACTAGTGTAGTTCCTAAACGCCGATACAATTCAAGTCCTGCGAAGAAATGTGAAATTTACGGAGTACCATCGTTCGGAGGTTAAATGTTCTGGTGCATCCCACTGCCCGTGAACATCCAACCATTTGCATCAGGAATTTTACACGTTACTAATTTCAGCCAATTCAACTAATTTTGACTAATCCTGACTAATCTCACTAATCTGACTTGAAATTAGTCAAAATAAGTGGAGATTAGCGAAATTAGTGGAAATTAGTGGAAATTATAGTAACTTGTAAAATTCCTGATGTGTCTACAACGACAAGACCTGTGTGTTCCAAAATTTGACATATGGATGATGGTGGGGCCGGATGAGCCGGATCCACAGCATTACTTCCTTGAATCCGATTTTAGGGGTGCATTCATGTGGGCAATGGTAAATGATCTCCGCAAGGGATGTTGAATATCATGAAGCATATGGAAACACAGAACGATATAAGCCGATGTACTGATGGAAACTCCGCTGCTTGGAGTAGAAGTTGGACACACATATACCGACACGTGTGGAACAGAAGTATACGATATCCCTGGGGAATGTTTCATTCGATATCAGACGCATGAACAGATAACTTGTGAATCCCAATTCAATGTTCCGGTAGTCGCTGGCTGTTCCTTTGATTCACAAGTTGTCTACGAAATCCTCCAGAGACTACACTTGACCAAGAAGTATTGTTAATTTAAATTTCAAAATGTGCAAAAAAACATCACAATCTCGCATGTTATTGACCTCGTCAACACGTGGTTCGAACGCCCACAGACGTTTAATAAGTACCGTCTGGGGAAAACCCTACTCTTACTGTGTAAAAACGCTCACCTTGGCTTTCATATTGAACCCGGCGACGGCGTCTAGTGATCTCATGATCCCAAGTAGCCACCCAACGAGCGGAATGAATTACTAAGCTACGGGCGGTCGCTACCTTCACTATCTATGTATAGAGTACAAATCGCCTTCCGTATCTCACCGTCATTTTCACGCTGTATAATCTTCAACATGACCGTGGTCTTTTCTAAGTCTTGCTTATGTTGTTTACTTTTTCTCTACCATTCTCACGCATCAGTTTTATTGTGAAGTCTGATCTGAAACTTGTAAGAAGGTGAAACAGAAGCACATCTAATCAGGCACTTACTAGTACACGATCTAAAGCTGTGTGATCCATCGCAGCAACTAGTGATTGCGCCATCTCGCATCCGTCAGAACATGCGACAGAGCCGAGTGACACAATGAGTGAAACAGAGGATGGCTGGGATGCAAGATGATCCCTGATCCCCTTTCGTATTTTGCGATGCTCTGCGAACTGCGACCGGCGGTTGGAGGACACATGGCCCCCAGTTCAACGTTCAACGTTCAACGTCAACGTTCAGCGTTCAAAAATTAGAAGGACCGTCATACCATGTCACGCTGTTGGATTCATTCCAACAGACTCTGTCTAGCCGTGGTTTAAGGCGAGTCCAAGTCGACAAGGACTGCAAGTGTATGTATACTATTCATTGTATTCAATTAAAGGGCACTGGCCTGTGACTGTAAAGTATATTTTCGTAATGATCAAGCTGTGAATGAGACAGTGAACGGGCAATTGACGGATCGGCCATTGTGCCTGTGGTTAAAACATGTTTTCGTGAGCTGCTGCGGAGTCCACTAAACTGCTGCGGATCGTTTGCACGGGTGAAATTGTCAGCCAGGTGGTCATTGAAGGCCTTTATAAACTCTAAAGCAGTTCTTCTATTGACAAGGTGAGGGGGTGAGGGCACCATCGAGATCTACAGCAAGCACCATTCGTGCCTCGTTTTCTGTGTCTATGCCAGTAGAAACTCGCTGCCCTCAATAACTCACCATAACAGGTTGCTCGTTTATAGTGGTCACACAGCATTTTGAAGCTCCGCTTCGGTATGGACTCAGCGAGTGATGATCGCGTGACAATAATGACCTACTTTACGATCTCAAGAACTACGCCGTTATCATTCATTCAACTTGGAGCTTGTAGTTATAGTACGAGAGATATGGCGGGTAACGTTGGCAAGTGAGAATGTCTATTGTGTTTTTTCTGGAGCGCTGAGCTAGGGGTAAGGGATAGATCCGAACACTTAAACAGAGTTAGTCTCGACTCGTGTTGCTAGAATCCAATACCATGTGCGCCCTACCCTGTCGCACTCTGTCGCATCTTTGCAGCGGGTGATGGACCTGGGTGGTGGCAGATAGCAGCATCTGGTGGTGGGGTCCAGCATTAGACATGAAATCACAATTGTGGCTGGCATGGTCCATCGGAGCAAGAGTAAGCACCCGCGAAAGGGGGGTTATCATGACTTGTCTCATCTCACAGTTCACAGCATCCCAGCAATCCTATGTTCATCACTCCGTGCCAATTTCCCCTACGACTCGCGTATCCTCAACACTGCCCCACACCATCCTTGGCTTCTGCACTGATCCTTTTGTCATGGTACACCTCAACTCAGTACCTGAAACATGTGAAACATCGTTAATGAAAGATAACAGTAGCTTATGTTTCAGAAATCGAATGAGGAAATCGATGTCGGCGGACTTTTTCAGAGGTGTAGTGCTGGAAAGCTATGGTGTGGGTTCCGTGGCAGGGTGCAGAAAACCAGATCTGGAGAATGTCCTGAAACCTGGATACGACGCGTCCAGTACCTCAGGCGACAGTAACAATACCCTTCATGAGTGTAGGTCAGACGGGGACAGTCTAAAATTTGAACGATATAATTGGTAGATCCTGCGAGGTGCGAGACACCGTGTGTGATAACATATGTCTCTCCGAAAGGAAGTAGCGTGTCAACGGAGATCCATCCACTGGAATGTCATCTTATCGCTCACCGCTTGTCACTCACCGACCGTAAGGAAGCTGACTCCGAAAAATGACCGTCGCTTTGGAAAATACAAAGAATGTAAGGAATCACAGCCCAAGGAAATTGGTTTGGGACGGCTTGCAAACATTCATAGAGCCCTCGTGAATGTTCGAAATCTGACCCGCACCAAAAGCCACGTCTGTTTCAATTTCCTTTTTCGTGACTAGAATATGCCAGACTGAAACGACCGTGCCAGAGCATCCATAGTTGTTCCAAGCGTGACAAGGTCCTGACATTTTCAGAATTTGAATGGTGCAGTTACCGGTGACGTGCCTTGAAGGGGCTGGATGTGTATAAAAAGGATCGAAATTTGCACTGGGAAGGCCAGAATACAGACCCTCATTGAAAGCGACCCGTACTTACCATGCAAATCAACGCTTCCCTTTACCTCACTGCGCTGCTCTCCCTCTTTTTCGCAAGCTCGGTTCTTGCGAGCCCCGTTGCCGGGGGCTTCGATTTAGGTCAGTACACTACGAATCTCGAAGAAAGTCAGGTGACCAATACAATGTGAAAATCTAGAGGATCGTGTCAATAATCCTACCAATGATGGCACTTGGGGTTTTGGCGGAGGTCGGTTATGCAAAAAAATTGCTCTGACCTCTGGCTGACATCAACAATAGGTCTCGATTCTTGAAGAAACACTCCGGGAAACCACGAACAGAGTTTTGGAGTGATGTCGAGGGATAGGAAAGAGGATCCAAGTCTTGATTTTCTCCATTTCACCTTTCTATGGACGTGTTCCCTCAGAAACAGTGAAAGAAATATATGTTTTTGTCTGTTAAACAATGCAGAGTGAATTCCGAGCTACCTGGTCACCAATCTTGACCGATATGCGAGACGGTATTAGGGGCAAGCCTGGGATCGAGAGCAGGAGATCGAGACGCTCTCTTGGGTATATGCTATCTAGAATGGAAACATTTTCGGTTATTTCGGAACGTGAGGCATCAGGACGACGGACCTAGGCCCAGTAGCATTCTCAGGAGACTGTAGAGTCTGGCCCTGCCATAATTGAAGCATCGACGGGTGCCGATTGATTGATCGTAGCAGTTAAAGGACCTGCGACGGATGTCAACGTCCAAATACTGCAGCTCACTGCCTTAATAATCTTTGACGCACCAGCAGCAGTAGAAATTTGACAAACGCGAGAACTCCTCCGTTTACTACTTATCAGAGCAAGCAGCAGAAGTCGGAGCTCCGCTGATAATATGGATGGGTCGCAACGTACCCCAGACGGACCACCGTTGATCGGCTCTCTGCTGAAAGAGCAATACTGATCTAGAGTGCATTGAAGGCGCAGTACTCATCATATCTCCTGTTGGTCGTCGGCGCGTCACGCTACTATCAACCCACAATGCTCCACCTGACTTGTACGGCGTAACCACCTCAAGTCCACAAGCGCGGGGTTACACTTGATCCATACATTCCAGTCGAGCTGTCCCGTGGGCCCATCAAGGTCCGCTGCCCCAGAATTCCAAACGTCTGTGACCTCGCCAATGTCAACTGATTCTTTTATTTTCAGCCATGAATCGACCCCGGCGGTCCACATTTTCGTTATTAAAAATCTCCCGGTTGACACATCGGACAGAACGAAGAAGCCATTTCTCGAACTCGGTCAAAAAGTCCAACTAGGATTTCGTACAGTCCGTATGCGTTGTCGCGCAGTCCCTGTGGATCGGAGTCACCCGGCTGAGTGCAGTAAACGCAAATCCGTGAATGAAATGAAAGCAAAGAGCTCAAACGCCGATATGAGCAAACACGATCCGCTTCTCTAACGACACCTCTCTGGCCGTCTCCGACACAACCTCATTCTCAAACCGGATTATTGACTGTCTGAACATCTTATAATATCCGGTCACTACCATGCGCGTATCTGCATCATCCATCCTACACAGCGTCCCGATCACCCCATTGAACCACGTACGCTGCATGTCAGCTGCAAGATTCAGCACTTTGTCCGGGGTTGATGCGTCACCGACTGAGTATGACAGGCAGACAAGAACTCGAACTCTGAATCTGTGTATTGTTCCTGGATGAACCTCTCCAGGATCCACTTTCCATTATCTATCACGATTCACAACATCAGGAATTTTACAAGAATCTAATTTTGACTAATTTTGACTAATATTGGCTAATGTTGGCTAATTTCAGCTAATTTTGACCAAAATTAGTCAAAATTAGTCAAAAGTAGCTGAAATTAGTTGAAATTAGCCAAAATAGATTCTTGTAAAATTCCTGATGGAATCACAACTTGAATGGCTCTCAGACATGCTTGGAGCCATGACAAGCCAGATAGACACAGCATGTTACAGCTTTGCCTGCACCTGCCTGCAGGCTATCTCTTTTAACATAAATGACCCAAAGCCTTAAAGAGCATCTTGCTGGAATCAGGCATGAGGGGAAAACATAAAGAAGGATATAGATTGATAATGCCTATGCTAGGCAAGGTACAAGCAAGGGATCAAAGTTAAAGCTAAACTTAGGGTTCAGCTGTCGCTAAGTACTACCTTTATATACCTACTAGAGTTGCACACAGACCAGGTTACCTAATGTGCTATGTATGGCAATACCCTAAACCCAAGGGTAATGTTACGTAGTGAGCCAATAGCTTCGAATGGCGGCGACTACGAGGGCGACAACAAGATAAAGGACACCTGTGAGAAGTACAACAGAAGACAAGACTACTAGAGCGACGTCTACTAGGATAGTCGCAAGAACAAAGACGATGATGATGAAGAACGGGCGGGAGAGATTG
>JBBPJT010000043.1:35023-79670 GCA_038088895.1 Xerocomus potaroensis | reverse complement strand
ACCCAGGGTTCAACGCGTGGCGTCGCACTATCGGCGTGCTCAAGGCGGAAGGCGGAGTCAGATGCGCTATCTTGAGCCTCTAGTTCCGGCAGATCGGTGGCATTGTAGACTTTCAAGGCGCGCTTCCGCTAGGAGCCAGTAGCGTTCTTTCTGGGACAATAGAGTGAATTGCTTGCAGTCCGATCCCGTGGTAGCTGGCCTACACCGCGGGCATTCTCGATTATGATGATGCCACAGCGCCACCTTTCGACCGATGCCATGCTGAGACTCTCTACGGCGAGTCCGTCGAGGAATATGAACGCCGAACGGGCAACATTGCAAGAGACCGTCAGGTTGAAATCTGGGAACAACAAGGCACCGAAGGAAAGCTCGTCGGTACAATGACTGAGTGCGAATGTAGTTTGAATTACCTTGTATCAATCAAATGCCCGTTTTGCAAAAACAGAGTGCTAGTGTAGACATGGAGGAGAAGGATGTGCAATGCAAAGCCGAGCCGCTCCAAGAGTAACTCCAACTACGGTTCGTCCTCCAAACCTCGAACAACGCGGTCAAACTCCAAGCAACAACGCGCAAGCCGCGCCAACGCTTCCCCATCCCGAAGAACAGCCGTTTCCAACTCCTCACTGAGCGTCCCCTCCGACATCTTGGTGTCCAGGAGCTCCGCAAAGACGCGGAGCGTTCGCGCATGCTTGCCAAGCGGGCTGTCGTCGGCGACCTCCTCCGAAGACGGGGCCACGTGGCCGCGCAGTGCATGGTCGAACGTGACCGCCGCTCCGGCCAGCGAGAGCAACACACTGCCGTCACGCTCGATAGCCCGGAGAAGCAACTCCTTCGACACATACGTCTGAGTTTTCAACCACGTCCCAAACTGGGTACAGAGCGCAGCGACCGACGACAATGTCTAAAAACGAAAGAAAAGGAGGGAGGAGGGGAGCAATACCGCCCCGTGCGTTCAGGGCAGGTTTATTCATTTGTTTATTTTGGACATGTGGACCAAAAACAAGAGTGTGTACTCACGTCGGGGGACGGGGACCTTCCGGTCAAGGATGCGCTGGGCGGCCAAGTTATGACGTCGGTCGACACATACGACCGAGGCGAGGCCACCGACGGACCTACAAACCAAGTCACGATACCCACTATTGGATGAAATCGAACGAGCCCGAGACGGATTTCGGTGCGTACCTGCGCCCGAACTTGTACTACAGCGCGGGCTACGGTAACCCGTGGCTAGATGCGACGAAAACTGCGGACGTTTGACGCAAGGCAGTTCGAGGGAGGACGTACCGTCAGCTGGGGGTGTATGCTGTCGCTGTCGTGCCAGTCGCGAAGCTGCAGCCGTTTTATTTCAATTACAAATCGAAACTGCCCCATGGGTCGACGTCCAACGAGTATGGTGATGCAGTGACACTTACTAAGTGCGGAATGATTCCCCGTTGTTTTACGTGCAGTTTGTTTCGTCCATCTCATTCTTGCCCTGCTTGTCAAGATGTACTTGAGATGCGGTCTCAAACGGGCAAGAAGAAAGATGTCGCCGTACATCGTTCTCGTTCGTTTCGTTAACAAGAACCCGTGGCGCAGTGGTAGCGCGTATGATTCCAGCTCGAGCCGAGTGTGAATCCATAAGGTCATCCGTTCAATCCGGGTCGGGTTCAAATTTTTTCCCTAGGCGACAAGGGCACTAGGGCACTAAAAACTACTAATTTTGCATCCGAATTAGGATCAAAGACATCGCAGATACAGATACTAATGTAAGCGTAGGTATATGCTTAGAGGTGTATATACACTGCGCTACGAGGGCAATAAATGGCATGCTGATGGTAGTGGTAATAAATTGTTCATGGTGTCGTAGATACGTGGCGGAGCTATGCGACCCTGGCTACCTGCGAGAAAAAAAAGAGAATCGCTTCTTGGATGCGGTGTTCCCTGAAACAGGGACAGGACCATTCACAGGCAAGCTTTCGACACGAACGGTCGATGACACTGGGCTGTACTCCCCAGAGCCGTCCTTGTGTTTCCGCATGTAAAAAAGAAGCGAATGGCGAGCCCGAGGACCTTTGGAGTTCTGTGAGGGCCGAGGGGTCGTGGGTGTACTCGAACGGGAAAAGGATGACGAGTCTGGTGTCAGTGGCTGTAATGAAGGGCGATGCATACGGGGAGTAGAAGGTGATGGTGGTGGATGATGCGAAAACTGCGTACAAGACGTTTCAACTGTAAACGGTGGCAAAGCAAATGACATGTATGGGCCTGTGTCGGACTCCTCGGACGGCCGAGGGTCGTCCGCTGGTTCTGGTGGGGGAACAACCTCGATAGGCTTCATCTCCCTCGGCTTGATGAAGAGCTCCCTATCCGGGAGAGTGATTTCGTCGTGGATGAGGTCAAATCCCCCGAGGAGGTTCACTGCATACTCTGGCACGTGGATGGCATCCTTGTCCAAGTCCGCGAGAATTTCAGAGCGTGAACGAGAGGTAACATGGCTGATGATGGTGGCCATACCGCCCCCAGTCTCTTCACCAATGCCCTGCAATGATGAAGAGCTCATTGACGAGATGGATAATGGTGGTGTCGAAGGTCGCGTAGATACACGGCCTTCAGAGCAATCAGAGTGTGCTTCAGTAGTGGAGCGGGAGGTGCCCAAAGATACTACACGGTCCGATGCAGGACGCACTTTTGTGCTATTTTCTGCACCCTTTGTAAGTGGAGTTTGATCGAGAAAAGAATGACTGGGACGCGGTCTGCAAGGGCGTTTCACTGGGTTAAATGCGTCTCCGGCCATCGACGGAGAGCGCGGATGCTTAGATGTGAGGCGCCGCAGAGGTGGGGTAACAGACGATGGCCGGAGGCGAAGGGGAGAAACGTCGCTCATAGTCATTCGACGTGGGAATGGCTGGTCGAGAGCAAGTCTACACTTAAGATCAAAGTTGAATGATGTCCTCGTGGGAGAGTAATCAAGAAACCGGGCAAGATTGGCACTGCGTTTAGCCTCGTTGCTGAGGGCTGGAGAAAACCCGTGATCCTCATCTGCATGTTGGTCCGACTCCCGATCCGCCTTCAGTCGTTTCAGATGATGTGTCAACATCTCAACCTCCTTGTCAACCACGGATAGCCGCCTTTCTGCCATCCAGCGCTCCTGCTGGAGTGCGACGTATACGTCCGGGTCAGTATCCCTCTCCGCAAGGGACAGCTTGAGCTTTGCAGCACGTTCCCGAGACTCTTTGGCACGTGTATTCAGGGCTTCTGTGGCCTGTTGCAAGGCACATATTTGAAGTTCAAGGGGCGACCGTTCCTCTTCGCTACTCCTCAATGCGCTGGCAAGGGCTTGTTCGGCGATAGAGTAGCGAGTGGTGCGAGAACTTGCCTCGCTCACCGATCCGCATGGGGATCCCACACGTGCTGGGAGATAGGTAGTAGGATTAGGCATGCCAAAAGTGAGGCAAGAGTTGGGTGTGCTGGCAGAATGCTCAGTGTGAATCGGATTTGGATAGGAGGAGAACGTACAAGACGGAATTGGCAGATATACGTGAGGGGACGGGATCGTTGGGATCTATGTTCGTATTCGTGCACTCCTAACCAACAATCAGACGTTGGCCTGCACGAAGACGATGAGGAAACCCCTACATCGAGGACTGCTATCCCTACTATCGGGCGCCGACCAGTATCGACTCGCAGGGGCGGTGGTCTAAGGTAACGGCTGTTTGGGGGTTCTGGTGCATCAAGAAGTTCGTCTACTCGGTCGACAATCTTTCGACCAATCATGAGTACGGAGAGATATGAAACAAGAATCAGAAGAGTTCACAAGGAAGGAGAGAAGATAGTTGGAGACCAGAGAAAGGGATTACACGGGTTCGTGTAGGACTTGTGTAGAACAAGTCTGGTGAGGTATCGGTGACAAGAGACCTCAGCTTCGCTCGTTTCAACACCGAACATGAATGCAAGGGGTATATTGCCAATGTCATGTGACCATAATACCTGGTCACGTGGTAATCATTCAGCCCACCAATCACAGTCGTCCAAGTACCAGTTCCTTCAACCCTCTACCAAGCTGCTTCACCTTCCTCTTCATATTCACCCTGATCGGCGACCGGCTCATCTCTCGAAAGTGGTACCCACCAGGTTCGTTCGGCGCATTCTCCCGTTGCCACCGCGCCAAATTCATCCGCAGTTCCATCTCCCCGCTAAGCGAAAAGCCAGAACCACGCACGGGTGACGTGGCCCGACTAGATAATACCATTGACATGGGACGCAATTCTTGTGCATACTGCATGCCAGATCGGTCACCACAGTCGAGAGACTTCGTCCCTCGCGGTATGTAATCCGTGTACGACGGAATCGGCGAAGGAGTACGGGGACCAATTATGGAGAAGACGGGGCTCGTCGGACGCGACATGTCCTTGCGAATTGCGGAGTAATACGGTCGGCTGGGGTGCCCTAAACGGACGGGGGGTGCATCGCGATCATGAGACGGCGTCAACGATAAAACGTGTGACTGTTGTGTGTCTACCGGCGACGTTGGACACACGTCCACGCTCTCTCGTAAAGGGGAACGCGAGCGAACTGAGGCGGAAGATCCGCGTTTGAGCAACGTCATATTCTTTGTCCTGCGAAGTCCACGCCTAGGGGAACACTGTGATGAGGAAATAGACGGCGTTGAGCCCATGTGCCCGCCGTCTGACATATCTAGTGAGCCCGTACTCCGCGGTGTATGATTTGATGTATCCTTTAGTACCGATGTGGAAGAATCCATAGCTTTCATGGTCATAACTTTATCCGGTACCGTTTTCTCAGTTGAGTGGGTAGAAGGACACGAGGCAGGAGCGCCCGTGAATGAAGAGTGGACGCGAAGAGCTGGGAGTCCTCTCCAATGGTGCTTTGAGTTACTCCTCAAATCTCGATCCCCAGAATTGCGTTTGAACGATTCCGCCTCGGGCTCAGGTGCGACGTTCGGAAAGGAAAAAGTCGGAAGTGGCGGCTACAGAACACAAGAACGATGGAGATCAGTACACTTGTCATTCCTAGACATAGACCATGGATAACAAGTAGGATGTAAGTACCGTTATCGAGATTGCAGTGTTAGCTCGATGCACGCCACCACCGTCGACCTTTCCCTGCTGAACGTTGTGGGAGTTTGTGGACACGACAGATTGTGACACCTCGCGGCCCACGAGTGCAACATTACGTGGGTCCGACCGCCCGTCGTTGTGACACACATTACGGTGAAATGTTTCTAAGACTGTCGTAATACCAGGCACATCCTTGTTACATTGAATCGAGGAGATCGCCTGTTCGCTCTGAGGGGTATTCGGACCCGCACTTGAAATTGTAGACTCTACGGACACTCTACTCCGAGGGTGTCGACTAGACGTCTTTAGCGGGGGAACTGCCCTAGACGGTGCGCTTAGTCTGCGTGGCCGAGGTAAGTTTGCCTCAAATTGTTTTGTCGCCTCGGCTGACGTCCATCGGCACCATAAACAAAGGGGGATCCACGCATTTGCAAAGCCACACTGAGCACATACAAACAAAGGACGATTGGGACATAGACGCAGTGCAGGCAGCGAATCAGATGGTGAAAGGTGCTGGACAACGGCAACTTGGTCAGATCGATCCGCCATCGCAGACTGATAAGAGGACGGTGGCTTACAGGCTTATTTCTCTTCCATGGTCTTTGTAGGTACCGTCGGGGTGAAATGGAAATGTCATGAGAGTGGACCGAGTCACTCATAGCTCAACCAGGAGGGCAAGGTTGGATGGGAACGTAACGAAGGGCTGGAGGCCGGGCAAAATAAGGCGGAGTATTTGGGCACGAGGGAAGGGCTAGAATCGCGAGTCCTGCGGAAGCCAGTCCGAAACGCGAACAGGGTGATAGATGAACTCCAAATGCTTTTAGTGAAACGGGCACAGATACGTCGATCACGAGGCAACGGAGCGTCAGCGACCTGTCCGTTCTAGCATGCGTCCTACGCATGCTCTGCAGGTCGAAAGAGTGGTCATTGTAGGCAGGAAAGAAAATACTGAATTGCGTGAAACACAACGGACACGTTGCAGAATCAGACCTTCGATAGAGAAGACGTGCGGCTCGCCGGCTCGCTCGCTTCGAGTAAAGCGTTCATGTTCATGTGACCCAAGGTATAATACAATACACATTTTGGTTACCCAGCCTCCAGTCTGTCATACACGATAAACCACGCTGGGAATAGGACAGCCTTTTGAGAGGATATAATAAAGCAGCGTCCGAGGAGCAAGGCCACGTAAGCGTACACCAACCTTACCAAAAATCATGCAAACACTGCGGTTGCACCTCTTTTCTCATCCATCGTCCATCGTCCGTCCATGAGCAGGCTGACGTGCACACGTCCACACCCACTAACTGGACAGCTCCACTCATGCTCAGCATCTATGACGAGCATCTTCATCTTGCCCTTGCCCTTGCGGCTACCTCGGTGAATTGTTTGAGTCCTTGCCTGACCACCATGACGTCCGTTTGATCCGTTTGAGAGGGAGGCAGGAACTGATGGGCGAACCGGAGTGACTGACCCTGGCAACCCACGACGGGGGCGTAGCCGTGACCTCATCGAACCAGCATCGGAACCAGATACCGTGCCCTGACTCGCTGGCCGTGGATATTCCGACTCTAGAACCGTTTGGCTAGTGCTGCTCGATCCGGCCACGTCAGAAGTTGGTGGAGTAGGTTCCATCAACTTCTCGATGCACTTTCCATCTAGCAAATGGCCGCAGCGCAAGCTCCATAGCTTCCGCTTCGCACGGTCCTCCCCTACATCAGAGGCACCAAGAACAAGAGGGCCTTGGCAAGCAGCGCAAATAAGGGTGGCTTCACACAATCGGATCCCACTACTGCTGGCTTTTTGGGTTACAGGTACGTCGCCCTCGGCAGTTGAGGGAGATGAAGGTACGGGTGAGAAATCATGTGTGAACCCAGGTGGTGGTTGGTTCGGATGTGTGTATGCTGGTAAATAATCGGGTTCGGCCCGGTCCCCACGGCCGCGTTGTTTGAATGCTCGTTCTATTTGACTTCTCACTCTGCCCACAGCGAGGGAATGGTCCTCGCCCAAGAATCCCATCCCGTCTAGCCCATCGTCAAACAAAGCATCTTCTTCGGGCATGAAGTCAAAGGGGTCCCATCGCATGATAAATGAACCGGAGACACCCCAGCTATTATGGCGTTCGGGCCGTTGCGGAGCATTACGAGGGGCCATGATCCGTCGCACACCAGCCAGCAATGCACCACCAAAGCCCATGGTCGGAACGTGGTGGGATGGAGCGGCGGCTGGGGGGGGAAGCAATTGTTCAGCAGAGGGTGGTCGTAGGTCGGCCTCGAACGGGAAAGGATTCTCATTCGGAATGATAAGGCCAGCGGGTGGGTGCTGACGAAGAAACCTTTGAGGGACTTGCGGTACTGAGGGTATGGCATCAATTTGCGGAGGAGGTGGAGGGGAAAATATGCGTGCTCTTCCAACTATCCCACAAGTTAAATAATAGTCGCGCCACAGATAGATGGGAAACTCACCAGGAGGCACTAGTGGTGGGGCGGGATTGTGACGGACGAACTGAATCTCGTCGTCTTCGCTGTCAGTGACGTCAATGACTTCACTAGTCACCGTAACAGTCTCTCCGTCCTCTTCAACGGGTCTTCTATGGCTAGAGCGCGCTGAACCGATGTATACAATATCGTCTGTATCAAGTGCATCGACGTCAATGACGACCGGCGATTCTTGACGCTGGCGTTCTGGGATCACCAGAGGACGCATTGGAGAGTCTACCGCAGACATTTGTGCCACAATACAAGCTTCCGGTCGTTGTCGATGTTTGGGTCCACCCAACATACTAACGTTCGTGAGCTTATAAAGGTGCTTACGTAACCATTCGCGCACAGACCATACCCAAACTGAGCCAC
This sequence comes from Xerocomus potaroensis, assembly GCA_038088895.1. NCBI lineage: Eukaryota > Fungi > Basidiomycota > Agaricomycetes > Boletales > Boletaceae > Xerocomus > Xerocomus potaroensis. Next base: position 71,764 of record JBBPJT010000043.1, on the reverse strand, counting down.
ACAACGCGGTACCATAAATTTTCATCGTCGGGTTGGACGAACACTTGGGATACAGATGCGTAAGTACCATTTCACTGTTCCCCTCCTTGATGACTTTTTTCTCTTCCCCGTCTTACACGACCATGCCGAGGAATAGAGTAGTTCGTTCGCAACGGACAGTGCTCTTCGGAGTGCACAGTGTACTTGCCAGTGCCATTTCGTCTGATATTTACTGATTGCCTTGCTCTTCAAACATTGATTGCTGATGCCCTGATCAGTTAGATGACTTTGCGACGTGTACTTTGATCGACGCTGTATGAATTTAATGGGTGAGTACCTCACTCCATTGGGTTGTGTTGCTCTACTGCGCCGCTTGCTATGATGAAGTATTCCGTTTATTCGCAGTTTCCACTCTAGCGCCCTCCGGTCGGAGTACTCCCTCAATGCGGAACGCTTATAATCCCCCTTGTGCCATGTGAACCCAAAAGCATGTGCCAAGTGTGGGCCGCCTTGTGGTGCGCTGAGCGGGAAGTGGGGGTCGGCGCAATGAGGGTTACAAGGACCTTCCTTTGGATGTCTGATCCATTTTGGCGCAGCGAGTGCATTGCGAAGTTGAATGATTTTCACTGACTAGTTCTGCAGATTACGTCTTTGTCATTTCGGATAGCCTAGAGTAATTGATCTATCCCCGCTCGCTACATTCCTTGATCTGCGGAAATACATTTTGTAATTTTGGGTGTTTGAGTGATGTACACTATCAATGTATAAAATTGTAATGATTTGTGACGTCTGTTAGTGAATTTCTGCGTGTCTTCTGACTATGAACTTGTACTGACGCTTGCCGATAATTTGCGAGAGGGCGGAGAGTCTGGCAGCTGGTAGCAGCGTTCTCACTCTCGGCTTTTGCCTTGCCAGGATTGCTTACTAATCAACACGACTTCGAAGACTAAAATAAAACTGTTCTGGACTTGCTGTTAGCACGGAGAAAAAACCAGCCATGATGCGGCTGCAGGTCTGAGACGCCCCCCTTCAACTCAAAAAATAGGGCATCCCCGCCCGTACCCCGCTCAATTTGAGGGGCTTGGTGGTGTCTCAAGCATTATATTTTTGGATCCATCTCAGCGATCTGCACAATCGGCTTAATTACTACACGAGTGCCTCGTCGTCTGTGGGAGCCTGCAATAGTTTGAGCGGCTTCACGGTACATGACCCATGGAGGACAAATATTACTAAAGTGTACCAAGGCGAGGTCCGCCCAGACCGCTATCATATACAGAACATGTCCGTCGGTCGAATTTTCCATCGGCGAATACTGCGGGAAGAGAATACCAGCACGCTGCGATTAGAGAGCCGAACGAGCAATAGGGCCGACCCATTGGTCAGCGACTGTGACATTTTGAAGGTCTTGAACGAGAAATGGGACTCTCCGGTCTTGTGGTTGTGCGGCCACCCCCGTGAGGCTGAGCGGGTGAGGAGGGGGGGAAGACGTCGTCCAGGAACAGGGCTGGTGTGATAGTCCCGCCAAATGGAATATTAAAGATCCGAAGACCACCAGGATACTCAGGGCTCAGCTCAGGTTCAGCCGTTGCTCGAAAGAGCCCTGGAATTCGCCAACAGACAACCCGCAGAGTCAGGCAGGCTCCTGACGCATCGTGAGTGCAAATAACTCTTGCCTGCGGCGTCAGTGCTTCCGCGTTTCGTGGCTACGTATAGCGGCAAGAGGCATAGGTGCACTGTTCCACGCGTTCTCTGACGATAAGGGCTGTTAGTGACCCAGCGCACAAGCTGAAAATGAATGCAACGCGGTCAAAGTTGTCAATAGTACCCAAAAGGATATGCAACAAGGGCTGAACCCTCGAGCATAGCCCCTGAAGGAGGAAAGGAAGGGGAGGAGACCCACAATCCGGTCGAGGGGGCTGCCGTTGCGGAAGTGGAAAGGGGTACTGACTGAAAAAAAAACAAAACTGTTGCGCGCTGGGTGACGGCGAAGTTGCTGAATAGATTATTATATAGATCGAACGGATCAAACGGTGGTTCGTATACGTGCGATATGTGTTTGTACGTTGTTTGCCTCGCCTACTAAACGTGCAGATCTAATTATCTGCGCGACCAGGAAGGACATAGTGGTACTAGGTACTAGACTTTGTCTAATATGAGTGAGGGTTCCCAATAGGGCTTGAAGGCCACTAATGGAGGCGGTGCGTTTCAACCAATCCACCCTAACGACGGCTGTCCAAAAATAATATATCACGAAAAGATGGTTGCTCCAAAGGTATGTGCGAGAGTAGCTTCCGTTCGGTGATATTTCCGCGGTCTTGTCGGTAAATCCGTCGCCGCAAGGGGGCCGTCGAAGCGGGCTGAATGTTTTTCGTTTTCTAAGCCACGAAGGCTAGTTGGAAGAGTATGAGTACCCTTTTGTTGGCAGACGCCGTTGAATTTGGATCCGAAGGAGGGCCCCTGAAGGCTCGGGAGCGATCAGTCCCGATCTGAAGCAAACCTAACTTTGTATAAGGTTCGCTGAAAATGTCAAGGAGAACGGTGGAGGGTGTTCCAACGGCTCTTGAATTGGGCGATTAGACCAACTCGTTGGCCGGAACTGGTGGGCTGCCAGTGAGTCACCAGCGAGGGATATGTAATATATGTCGTCCTATTATATGTGGAGAGGCGAAGATCACGGGCGTTGATTCGTTCTCAGTCGGAATCAGCCGAGAAATTGTAAGCGAGACGCGTCATAGTAGTAACAGGACAGCTGCTCGCCAATTCGTTATGCTCGCTGTTCGCGATCCGCTGCTGTGTTCAAACATACTGTAGCTGGATCGCGGGAGAATATTCCACAATACCATCGAGAAATTGCGAGCCTCGAATGCAGTACATACCGATTATAGATTAGCAGATGCACGATGGCGCGTGATTCATTTTTCCATCACGGGGGGCTTACAACATAGGCCCGATTTCAGCAGGGGAAACCTCTTTAGCCTGGCGATGCCAACGCCATGTCAGCGTCCGTATCAAGGCTATGTGAACGAAGTTCCAGTCACCGCCCAAGGGGTCGATATTGTTCACAGCGCCTCCATGGCTGTGTGCTGTGAATCTGATCATATACCAAGAACCGAGCGGGAAACTGAACTGTCAGGGTCAGACCAAGTCCCCGCGCTCATATCCAAGCCCTCTTGATGGACCAGTCAGCCTGCGGAAAAGAAGTGTTGACCATCTACTCGCGCTTCAGCTTCCATTCGAACAATCCATGTTCGCAGAACGCCACTCGCCTCTGTCATCTTGTTCTCGTACTGGCGGAGATAAAGACGATTATTTATGATACATCTACCCCTTTCGATTCAGTCACCTTGATGGAACACGACCGCAAGTTCACCAATTGCAACCGAGATCGGGGTTCCACGCGCTGCCGACACCGACTCCACGAAGGGGGTATCAGGGGCTTTCGCACGACTCGGATTCGATTAAGCGTACACATGCCGACAGAAGGAGCCTAGTCCTCGTTCGGACATCCCGGGCGCTTTGAGTACCCTTCCGAGTTTTGCATTCTCGGGCGTAGATCGGATTCAGTCCACAGTCACTCACGGCAGGAATCAACGCAGTCAGAATTCAGGGAATTGGTGACGTTCCACAGCGCAGTCATTCGCTCCACAACGAAGCATACCTATAGAACTCAACCAGCGCTATTCCGCAGTGACACGAGACTCCACACCTTGGCTTACCGGTTTGAACCTCATCTCTTCGAACGTTGCGAGAGGGACGCCAGTAACGCAAACGGACTCGCACACGAATCAGCCACAACGACGCCCATACAGTTGGGGTTGCGGTGCAAAACATCGAGAGTGAATCGCCACAGCATGAAAAGGCTGCGTTGCGTCCTTGTGTGATCACTTGACTACGCTTCCAGTGAGAACTAGATGGTGTTCCCCGGTGCCTGGTGGTGAACATGAATGATGCACCGTCAGAGTTTTGCGCGGATATGAATGTATGTCACTGCGCTATCGTTATTTTTCTGTGAGAGTTTTTGTGGCGATTTCCGAGCAGTTGCGCCAAGCGATGGCGGGAAACATAACATTCTCCTTTTAGGTGGGTTTTACCCGGACGACGACGACGAATAGACGCCACGGAATGACAAGGGCTTCATGAATGTACGTTTGAGAAATGTCGCTTGCTTTATTCTTTCACGTTGACCTCGTTTCAGGGACTTGGCCGTGCCCGCTATCTCGTAATGATTCGGTCACTCAGACGGGCTCCAACTCACGGACAAGGTCGCGGCGATCAACACTGTATGTAGATTATCATCAGTCCCATATTCGCTCCGATTCTGGCGTTTTCAAGACCAACTTAAATAAACCTTTCCGCTGCCCCTCCCCGCATCCTCCTCCATCATGGTTCTCTCTCTGGAACTCCTCTTCAGCCTGAATCCCAACATACTCGACGACATTGCCTTCCATCTCGCTGTCGTCCCCTTTCTCGGTCCTCCTACAAACCTTATCCCGCTTTTGCTCACTTGCCGTACGTTATCCAACCACCTCTCCATCAACAACAACAGCAGCCTCTACGGGCGCATCTTCCGTTTCAAGTTCGACTGTCAAGCCATCGAGCGTCGGCTATCAGCCAGTTGGGCGTCCCCCCCGTCCTTGGCCCAAGAACTCCGTGCCCGCTTCATCGCATTAAAGCACATAAAGCACGGCGTCCCGTCCCCCCTCCGCGACCGGGATGCCCTTTGGAGGGCGTACTTGATGCTCCTCGAGGACGATGGTCTCAATGGAAAACAACTTTTTGGCTGGGCAAATCTTTCCGAATGGGTGCTTGGTGTAGTCGCCTTAGGGTCTATGGGTGCTGGCCATTCCATATCGGACCCGAAAAGCATATCTCTCGCGCTCTGGCTCCTTTGGATGACAAGTAGCAAAGGTGAGCTTTCTCCGCGGTCACTTGCGTTATTCTGATCGGCGTACAGAGAGTGTCACAGCGGAAGCTCCCGCAGTACGTACTGCTCTTACTAACGCAATTCTCCCCTTTTTAGTGCGCGGTTATCAGGTAGTGTGCCCCGTCTTTGTGTTCATGAGAGGCTAAAACTCAATGACCAGTATCCTTCACTCTTTGCTCCCGATACGTATTTCTACCTTCCCCTGTGTGAAGAACACGACAACGACGACGGTTTCTCCGGTCCCCTACCACTTGTCGCTCAAATTCATTATCTCGGTCGTAAACTTAAGCTCGCAGTACCTCCGCCTACTCCCGCCGCCTTCTTGAATTTTGTCGTGCGACAAGAAGCTTGGCAGGATACGCTTCCGCTTCCCCCACGCATCGCTCGTCTCCCACTGACACGGGAGGAAGCCATCGCCCGTAATCTTGAAAGCCCCACGCCGACACAGGAAGATGTCTATGAATTCCACTATCGTACTCGCACCCGTTTCTTCCAACAGAACCAAGGGCTTACCAGTGAACGCCTCGACAAAGAATGGTTCCGCTTGGTGGGGTGTCATACGCCGTCGGCTGCAAAACGGTCTCTGAGAGGCATTGTTTATCCTCTTGGCACAATTGTGGGTGACTGGACTGGGCGTATCCTTGTGGGTCAACCTCATGTTTCAATCGTTGTTATCACCAGACGGCTTATTCGACGATTCACGTAGGTGCCTGACTTGCTTGCGCATCTCAATGCAGTCGTAGATCCCCGCATACCCGCTACCAATGTATCGTTCGCTCAGGAGAGGATATCATGTACCTTTGAGGAGCATCATTGCTTATCGTTCAGCGAGCCCCTCGTCGCTCCCACCCGCCAGGATAGCCCCGGCGAAGATATTTTTACTGCTTGGCTCCCTCGTGACCTGCAATTTGTCCGTCGTGCGGTGAGCAAGGTTTCATCACATTGGCTCAGCATTGTTTATTTCCGCGTGACGCACAGGGTGGTCTAGAAATTTTCGATCCTAGTACGGGGAAAAACACATGGTACGAGACGTATCATCCCGGCCGCAGACATCCTTATTCCACCGGGGCACATGAGCGGTTATCCGGCGGACTAGATCGCGAGTGGTTCCGAGATGCTGATACGACAATGCAGGGGGATGATACGGGAGAAGTTGATGAGGACGAAGATTTTGTGGAAGAACTGCCAAGCGGTGTACAGGACATCATCATCACTGGCGAGGTGCGTCTTCCTCTCCCTTCTCCCTTCTCCCTTCTCCCTTCTTCCTTCTTCCTTCCCCCTTCCCCCTCCTCCCTCCACCTTTTCCTCTTGTTCATCGACTCCCTGTGCAGACGCGTGAAAGACAGGGCGAAGCTTGGGGTTATCACTCGTATATTGGGAGAATCCGTCCGTGGGACGGTTTGGTTGTCTTCCTTCGGGCTCCGGTACGTAATTACAATCAGCTTCCTATACCCCAAGCCCCTCATTCTGGATCAGATGAACAATCAACAGCACGATATTAGTCGGTGGATATTCAAGGGTTACATTCATGAGCGCAGCCTCGTTGGTCGGTGGCGTGACACCGCAACGGATCTACACGCAGTTGGGTTCGAGGGTGGCTTCGTTCTCTGCCAGGAGGATGAAGGAAACACAGCCTTCATGACATGAGAACACACGGATATTTACGATGCGCGGTGCACCGTATCTATTTTCTTTCCTACTTTGGATAATCGCCGCTGGTGCATTAATGACCACCTTATATGAGTAGCTAATATAGCATCATTTTATTGTACACTGGACAGCCGGAACATGCACTCCCTTTTGTATGACGTTTTGGCGGCAGGACCCCCGAATAACATAGCGCTTAAGAGTATGTCATCCCGAGCTCGGGTAAGTCGGAGATGCGGCAAAATCAGAGTAGATCATGTCCTCAATATAGATCGCTTTTCCTGGCTAATAAGTCGGCTCGTAACAAAAAGGATCGAGTCACGACGCTTGTAATGTCGTACCGTTTATTCGGGCAACGGCGGACGGGGGAAGATTGAGATCCACTCGGCGCTTGTGACGGGTGGGTCGGTCGGTTATCCCCCGCCAGTCCGTCTCTCTATGAATCCCCTAATATTTGCATGGCCGTCGAGAGTTCCGAAGAATGCCCGCTTCACGGCGTTCTCCCACAGAACGACCCCTAACTGCTTGGCATACGACAACACGTATTCGTAATCGGCCTGCGAAGCAAAGTCCTTGTAGAGAAAACCTGTTGGTGTGGCACGAATGCTGAGCATCATGCCGAGTAGATGAGTGCGGTGTGAACGGACCTTCTGCGGACTTGAGACGGTTCCTTTCCAGCTCCCACAACCGTATTTGATCCTGGACTGTCACGGGGAGTAGCGGATTCTGTGCAAGATAACGTACGTGAGTGAGATGGATACAGCAACGACGCAGTTAGTGAGCGTGTTACATTCTTCCGCATTTGTGGGTGGGCGTGGGTCGTTAGATAACTGATGATCTAGAACGCCGCAGTTTGGTCTTTACAGGGTCCCAGACTGAATTGCTAACGTACCTGCTCTGCGGAGATACCATTGGCCAACGCTTTCCGTACGCTTTCACGCGTGAGCATGCCCACAACCAAGTTTGGAAAACGGTACTTCATTGTGACGAACAGATTCAGAACGGCAATCTCGAGAGGGTTTTCTAAGGGTCGAGGCATAAGCGTGGCTCACAGTGGCTGCGGTGCCTACCGTACCAGTGTAAGCATATATCCTGTAGTTGGTCTCTAAAACAATGAAACCTTGCTGCCCAGCACCCGTAGTCAGCGCAACGGATGTCCCTGAGCCTGGCCGAGTGCCCGATGTGGGTAACGGAGGCGAAAGTGAGGTAAGTGTAGTGGCTAAACGGGTGGGACTGAAACGCTTGGACGACGCCTACAGTCGCGTGAGGCACAACAGCAAGGGACAGGGACTTGTCGAACCTTTCTTTGCCAGACAAGACCGTAATCTCGAAGGTCTTCCAGCATCGCCTTTTGTGTTTCACTCAATGGGTCCGTGGAATATTCCTGAATGTTAACGGGTGTTGCCGAAAGGGGCAATGGCTATATGAATGACTTAGTGACTCACGCGACCAAGTTCCATCGTGGAAAGCATGAACAGAAAGCTAAGAACTTCTACTAGGTCCATTTGCCGTTCCTAGACATGTACACATACAGTCAGGCACGAGAAGTGCGCACATGGTCACGTATACCTCGGCCATATGCAGATACTGGAGCAAAAGACTCCATAGCTGATCATGTGGGGAGTGCAAAAGGAACTGAAATCCTGAAGAGGTAATCTGAAGGGGAGAACCACTGGAAACATGTACGTTTTGTAGGTGTTGTGCAATCCGAATAAATACTCACTGGGAGCTCTTCATCAACTGACTCCGCTGGAGAAGATATAAAACCCCTTGCGAAGGCTTGGTTGGAAGTTGACCTTGACCGGATGACACCATGTAGTGGAGGATGGTCTGGATAGGTAGCAGTGGGGTGAGCACCTGGATAAACTTCGAACCGCAACATTTGAGCGCTCACCTCCCACCTCTCCAAGGTATAGGTGTCAAGAGTGTCGATAGTAGTTGGCTGTCGCTTGTCGTCTTTTTCCGCTGGAACACCGAAACTATTGGTAGTGCCTCTACAGGGCATATTCGAGTCGGGTTCACCGTACGGTTCGGTGGACTCACGCTCCCGTAATAGCCTGTCTCAAGCTTGATTTGAAAGTCGGGTTAAGTGCAAGCTTTGCCGGAGAATTTTGAATGATATGCAACCCTATCATTTCCGCCAACGCATCATCGTACACCCTGTCGAGTCACAGGCGTCAATCCTGAGTACCGTGTCGAGTCGTGGCATGAGGCAGCCCTTACTTTTTTCCCTTCGGGACTACCCAGGCCGTCATCGTGCTCATCGGAATGGCGCTTTCCAGCCACAAAAGATTCATAACGAGTTGGCGTTCGAGAGGCCCAAGCAGACTTGCAACATACCAGGGTGTCGTCAGGTCCCCGTTCCAAGCCACCTGAACGACAGCACGCACCGAAATATCGACAAACATGAAGATGGACGTTGGTACAAGCGCGTCAACGTGTTCTGGGACTGTGAGCGCAAAAAGGGCAACAGCGCATGAGGAACATTCTCAGTGAGAGTGTCGGAGGAGGACTGTTCATGAACGGACGGCATCCGCTGCTCTGCTGGCGTCGCTGTTGTGAGTTGGTTGGTTGAGTGAACTGTGCAAACGTGCTTCGCGCGCACGCGGGAATTTGGTCCTTTTTCACTACTAACGATTACAGTGTGCGATACTACGATACCACCAACTGTCCAGTGGCACGTTCCCTCTTGGTCCATTGTACAGATCCTTGGATTATTTTGTCCGAACATGTTGCAGATTCAGGTCCGGACATTCGGTGTTATGAAACCCATTGGCAAGTTTCAGTTAAGAATGTCTCTAAAATAAAAATAGGAAGGGGTGCTTTGACTCTTTAATTAATCATGGTTCCGAAGTGTCGGATCCACCTCGACTACATCTGTATTGGTAAAATCGTTGTATATCAGCTGACGGGCGTAAGCGGGCCCGAACGTAACGGTTTCCCCGTGTGCTATGGTACTAGGACTCGTCCGGTGAGATGTGGTAGCTTATACTACAGCCCCTCTTACACCTGTTGCCGATGGTGTTCTAATCTTTGCATATCAGAAGTAGGCCTGGGACAGTGGGTTAAGCGGACTATGCTAGTATGCAAGCAACTACTGCATGGATACAGCATTGTTATTGAAGATCTCTGACCGAGGTGTTATTCAATATGATCAAGGTTCGTCGCAGCATATATATGTAATTTCTTGTCACAGCAGGGCGATAAAACTCCACCGCAGGTTTTTCGCCCTTTATTGGATTCGTGGACTCCATGTACGCGTTCTTGTGGCTTTTCTGATCACCTCTCAGCACGCGCTCGTCCAAACCATGTCTTCATTGCTTGACCCAACTGTCGTTCTGCAAGGCGACTACATGTCCCATGCATACAGACATGCATATAGGAAATCACAATGACCAATCTATCATAGTCGTTGCTTTAACCGCTGTTGGCTATGATTACAGTGAGCGATGGATCTCTTCCAATCCAAACATACTAACTACTACTTGGAAAGTCCTCATATTTTCGATACAATGTCCGCATTTTTTTCCCTATTACGGGGTTCAGGTTTTTTTCTTTCGTTCTATGCAGCTAGAATTCATATGGGTCAGTGAACAGACCTCTCATAATGGAATGTTACTGATAGAATGACAGCAAACCGTGGACCGGGGTATCGACCTTGTTTTTTTCGGTCCGTATCAGCCTTCCCATTGCGTTGTAAGCTTGAAGGAGCCAAATGTTGAAATAGGTTCGCTATTCCGGCCTGTTTAGTTTCGTGTACGTCTATCACCGTTGCCAAACGGCCAAATAGTAACTACAGTCGCTTCACCAGCATTCCTATGATCCGTGCGTCTGGCTTTTTATGTCTATGGTCGATCAAATTATGACCTTCCTTGAGTGGAGACTAGGTTCCTACCCGGCAAAGGTACTATCCTCTGACATCAATGACTTATGAACATACTAAACTGTGGGTCCGTAGACGTGCGTACTCATCTCGTTCATGGCTCCCCGGCTGATGTTTAAGGAACGGCTGTGAGATCCCCCAAAAATCTACTACCCGCTTTCTTCAGAGGTGACTTTTCGAGGGTCAAATACTCATGATCATCAGTAGGTGGTCTTTCATTCTCTTTCTCTGCCCAGCGGACTGTGAGTCAATTTCCACTTTCCAAAAAGAAAACAGCAAGTGAACAGGGTAACCCCAGATGTGATGATCCTTCGGGTATGGACTATATATAATCAATCAAGGGTAATCCTCGGCATTCTTGCTTTCCTTTGAGATCATCTCCGTGATTCTTGCGGCCATTGTCTACAGTCACCCGAAAAATTCGCCAGGTATGTAGTCGACGGCTGACAGCATAGTGCGCTACACTAATCCACTTTCGACCACCACCCCTGCGCCCACCGCTACAGCGGCTACCATCCAGACCCAGAACTTCGCCATCTGCGTAGTGGGATCTACTCCATACACTTAGAGTTGTGACAAGCGTTTCGCAGCTCATGCTTGGTGCAACAATGTGCACGCTGGTGATCACGCAATTCATAAAGCAGTCAATTCAGACTTACCACGCGACGCGGCAGTGGCGACTCAATCGGTACGTGAACCTGATCGCCAAAGAAGGCGTCCTCTACTTCTTCGGGTGAGTTGTTGTTTTCCAGACCATACGAGCTCTTAGTGAATCTTCCGTCAGTATATTTCTGAACAACATCGTCAACATATGTTATGTTCTTGGATTGACTCCAGGGGAGCGGCAGATGATATTGCTGTTCGTTATGGAGTTCGTACCCATATACACCCAGACCCCTCGATTCATCATGAACTTGCGGGAGCTATACGCACGGAAGGGTGGGATCGACACCGGATTCGGCTTGTCGCACAACCTCGCTACTGTTGGAACGCAAATTTCATTTGCAAAGGTTGGGCAAAACGAAGAGCTGGAGGATGTTGAAGAGATACCAATGAAAGCTAGGTCTGATTTGGGACCAGCATAGCCAGCTGCGACCATGAGCCGGTACTTGGCACCCGTCCCGAAAAATATTATATACAGTTGTTCTGTTCTACTCTGTCAAGTTATGTGTACGAGCCCGTGACTGATGGGTGCAGCCACTCGGGGAATCAGCTCTCGAACGTTGAAATCCCGAGCTGACTCAAATGAATGGCCAATGACCGGCTGAACTCGCACCTTGCAACAGAACACGCGTAACGCATTTATATACAATCTGATTGGGCAACCTTGAGGAAAGGATGGTGTGTCGTGTGAATCACGTGAAGCCAAATTGTCTGCCGTAACAAAGAGAGATAGTAAGTGGCTACCTCACCCACTGGCAACACGTTAGCCTAGCAGAAATAGAGAAGATGACCAACTGGTCAACTAGATCCAACGCCGAGTGGCCTAAACGAGGAAATACCAGAGTAAACATCTTCAAGGTGAGCTGGTATCTAGTGAGTTCTAAGAGTGTTTTACAAAGTCCACGACAAGCTTCTTGAATTCGTTGGGCCTAGGAATCGGAGTCAACACCGTTAAGTGTACAGCGTCACCACTCTTACATTTCTGTGTGTACTACACAGAGTCAGTAATCGTAGACAGTAAATACATATGCACTCACTCCAATGACCGGTATTGAGCTCCTGAATGGAACTCTTGGGGAAGAAGTTGTCTATAAGCGGCTTGTTATGATGGTTGATGAATCTGATGTGATCAAAAACGAGGTATTTTCATAGAATCGAGTGCAACTCACTTGCTCTTCGTCCCCTTCACAAACAGGGCATGTCCGTCCCATGTTCGTTCACCGGGAAGATAGGGAAATGATTCAATCTCGGGTCTCCCCTCCTTTAATATATCTAACGGTACTTTAAATTTAAACGGTAATTGACTGCCATCCAGGTTAGTCAACAGAAATGCGCGGACATTAGGATCCTGTAAAGCCGATTAGTTTACCAATTACGGCGGACGAGGGGATATTGCCTTTTCATATTTCTCTAGAATTTGATTGGCCACTTTACGAGAAGTAATATTTTTGGCCTCGATTTCTTCCATGCCTTGGATATGCGAAACAGTATCAGCAGAGGCTTTAGCGCGTACAGGAGCGATGTCGGATACGATTAGATCCTTCAGAATATTGGATGGCGTTTCCGGGCTCAGAGCAAACGCCATGGCAACTTTCCCGCCCCTTTCGAACAGATTCGGACCACGTCTGAACAAGAGACCAACGAACGTACATGGAATGCCCAAGAAGGGAGACGTCAGACAGGGATAGTTTGTCGCAAAAATCAAGAACGTCCGCGGCCATGTGAGTGTAAGCCATTGGTCGTACATGTGGCGAAGAGCCGTGGTTACGCAGGTCCTGCACCGCTTTGTGTTATTCTATACGGCTCGTTTGGCGATAACGCACTAAGCTATACACAGGGCGCCCGAGATCGTGCGCGAATGCCTTGGAAAGTGACTGCCAATTCCGCTTGGAGCCACTGTGAGATGAAACATTCTGTAAGCCACGAAACAGAGGCGTGAACAGGGTACTTGCAAAAATCCGTGAAGTATAATGAGGGGCCGTTCGGTCTTCTTGCCATTTGGTGGAATGTACTCGTCGTACTCTAGTTGAACAGAGGATACCCCGGAAAGCAATCGCCCTATGGCTTTCCATCAGATTGACGTTGCTTTGGTTTGAAGGCAAGACGTACTTGTGCGGCACGTACGAAAGGACCCGACAAGTGTCCGGACGGGACGTTTGGTGTTTTGAGAGATAAACGACAACATGTAGCAAGAGCGCTAAAATGTCTTGTAGAATTGCATCAAGCCCGAGTTGAGTTGCCGACGCGACTCGGCTTTTGGACGACACGCGATTTGCTCTTTAACGTGCTGCAAGAATGGTCTCTATCACAGTATCACCAGCCGGAAAGCCCATCGCCATTGCTCGTGGGCTGCCCAGTCAACTCGACATACCCGGAAAACAGGTCGAGGACGCGACCATACGCGACGTCAAGGTTGCCATTGCCAAAAAATTCCCCAGGGCAAGTTTAAGACTCTACGTCGTGTTCGTCAGGTTAACCTAGAGCCCCCTACAGTTTTACCCTGCACGCCAAAAGATCACTCTTAAAGACAGCAAGAGTACTCTGAATGATGAAGTAAAATTAGCAGACGCAGGACTTGAGGATGGTAGTGAGCTGGTTGTCAAAGATCTTGGCCACCAAATCAGCTGGAAGACGGTCTTTTTGGTTGAATACGTGAGTGCATATCTTGCAGATCCCCCGTCAAACTGACTTGTCTGAGAAGGCTGGACCGCTTGTAATACACCCTATACTGTATCACTTTCCAGAGTACGTCTGGGGTGGCCCAGTTTACCACAGCATGTTGCAACGGTCTGCTTTGCTTGCCTACCCTTTTCTTGATCCAGGTACTTATGTGACCCATAGATTCGTGTGTGCGCTTGTCATGATCCACTTTGCCAAGCGCGAGTTTGAAACGCTGTTGTATGTCGTCGTTCGCGTCCATCTGAGCTGGCCTAAGACTATTCCTCCCCAGCATTCATCGCTTTTCTCATGACACTATGCCACTCATGAATATTTTCAAAAAGTGAGTTCTTTTCATGGTTGCTCTAGTGCCTCCCACTTACTTCGTGGCAAAGTTCAGCTCACTATCACCTTGGTAGCGGTATGCAGAACTTACTTATTATTCGATTCAATGGAGTCCGAGTTCTCACCATTACACACAGGACTCTTCCTTGCACTAGCAATCTACGGTCCACAATATTCAGCGATGTCCCCGTATATTCGTGGCACGCCGCGAAACGACCCCGTCTTTATCTGGGGTTGTACTGCGATTTGGATAGTAAGTCCTCCCCCTTTCTTTTCTATCGTGTATCGACTCGACCTCATACCCTCTTGCAACAAAGTACGCCGAAATATCCAATCTGATCACCCATATCAACCTCCGCAACCTCCGCCCTGCCGGGACACGCAAACGTGCTATCCCTCAAGGGTATGGTTTCTCACTTGTGTCTTTCCCTAACTATTTCTTCGAGAGTCTTGCATGGTTTGCCATTGCGCTGATGACTGGAAGCTGGACCGGTGAGATCTCTTCATGTGTGCATCACCACTTTCTTAACGAAAATAAAAAGCGTATGGATTCTTGATTGTGGCCTCGGGACAGATGTACATCTGGGCTGCAAAGAAACACGTTGCTTATAAGAAGGAATTTGGAAGTGCCTATCCCAAGGGAAGGAAGGCAATGTTTCCCTTCATTGCCTAGAGTGGTGTAGAGGTTGTCACTGCTTATCGCACAATGTCACAATTCTAGTCCTGTCTTTGCGTTCGCTGTCCCCAGGTCGTCTCAGTGTGACATTCAGTATCGCCAAGGAGTTGGTGCTCCTGTCTCGACATGGCATATCCACAGAACGTACGACTTACCAAAGTCGGTCGATGATCTTCAAAGGAAAGAATTAGGCAACTCACCACTCGCAGTGACTTTGTGTGATTAGAATACGAATACGTCCATCTGCAAGCAGCGAAAGTGACTTTGACCTGGTTACATTGCAGAAAACGTTCACACGCTTGGGTGCTAATGGCCATATGTATCACTTGCGCACAGCCGATATCCCATCTCTACACTGTCTACGAGTCTGCCTACAACCTGCGCCTTGAACAGTGCGTCAGTGTTGTACACCAGCTTGAATGGGCACATAAACTGACACGGTTTGTAGAACAAGTGCCTTGCGTTCGCAGATCCATACGTAGAGCATGACGCACTCACGCTCCTACTTGACCTCATTTTACTCAAGAGAGGCGTATACCGGCATTTGCTGTACAACAGGGGCACAGAACCGCGCAGAGCGTATGAAAAGGCCAAAACCGAGCCGGACGTGACCGTCGGTGAGAAAGACGCGGCAGTTGATTCTGCACGACAAAAGGCTCTCTTCAGAGAAAAGGTTCCTCCTCGTGTACGCATCACGCAATTATTACTTACATGACTGCAAGCTAGGCCAGATGGTTACACATCCTGAAGCTCGGGGGTGGATTAGTGCTGGTTGATGCCTGTCAGTCGTATTATTTCATTTTTTCTTTCGTCATCTGATGGGATGCTAGTTATACGTTGGGCTCAGCTTAGTATGTTTAATCCAAGATGCCCTAGAAGGCTGACGATA
The DNA here is from genome assembly GCA_038088895.1 of Xerocomus potaroensis. Taxonomy (NCBI): domain Eukaryota; kingdom Fungi; phylum Basidiomycota; class Agaricomycetes; order Boletales; family Boletaceae; genus Xerocomus; species Xerocomus potaroensis. Next base: position 56,100 of record JBBPJT010000043.1, on the reverse strand, counting down.
AGCTCCCAGACCCACAGGTGGTCGCAGATCTTTCCCAATGGAGTACTGATACGAGTGTGATATTTCTGCGCATTCTCGTCGCCTGCTTTATAGGTCAGTTTCCTTTACTTCCGTTACTGTTCCATGGATCATGCTTTGGCAGAAACTGTTGCGTTCCATGCGGGCGTGATGCTCGCATCCTGTATTGTCCTCGGATTCTCCGATCGGATTAGGTCTTGGGAAGGTTTCCGCCCTACCGAATCATCTGGTATACGACAAGAGTTCAGGCGAGGCACACAACTTCTGACGCGGCGTCGTGCGTCTGATTTCATATCGTTTTCAAGGATGTCGCATGTGCCACTAGCGGTCCTTTACTCGTCCTTTACTAAATCTTTCTTGCTATTTCTGCTCACGATTTGGCGTCCATCCGTATCACTGCCTGGAAAGGGACCGTATCGATTCGATGCACCATACAAGAACACTTGGGTACTCAGTGCACTCGAAATATGGGACGAGGACAAGCTGGATCGTGAATGGGTAGTGCGAAACGTGCTTGGTGGTTTGGCTGCTGGTTTTGGTCTCCGTGGTAGGGCTGTCTCATGTCGCAAATGGCTCTTCCTGACCCATTGTCATGCTCATAGTCGTGTTGGATTGTCATCCCGTTTTCACAACCATGGTCATCCTTGTGGGTTGGGTGGTCAAGACTGCGGTGGCTGAGCTTCTCAAAGATTGGGTTGGAGCCGATCCACAGATTAGAGAGGTTTGGCTAGCATACAGCATTCCGTGACGGTTTATCATTCTAATCACTACTTGATGATCATTGAACGTTCCGAACGTTGTCCTCCAATCTTTCGGATGGGAGTGCCACTGGTCCTGCGATTGAGACTCTTGATACCCCGGTATGACTGGTGACCGGTGCCGTACAGCAATCTTGCCCACGACCATACAGAATGCCCACCCGTGAACCATCTTCGTCTCGCGCACTCAACGCGATCCTTCCATTAGTTGCCGGTGGACAACCTTATGAGGCTCATCAAAAGGCACGGACCTTCGCGTCCAGATACTCTAAAGCGGGGCAGTACGACGCCGCCATTGATGTACTCTTCCAATCCGCACGGGAACTACTTAAATCTGGGCAGCAAGGTAGCGGCACGGATCTCGCCTTATTCTTGTTGGATGTGTACGAAAGCAAAGGAGAAACCCTTTCAGACGAATCAAGAGGTGACTTGACCAAAAGTCATCCATGCTGTGATCCTGACACCTCATCGCTAGGGAGAATCACGCAGCTTATCGCCCTCGCGGGTTCTTCAGGGACGTGGCGAAAGACAGTCATTGATAGGGCGGTCGCGTTTGTGGTATCCTTTGCTTCTTAGATCTCGCCAGCTCATGCGTCGTAAACAGGTGGACAACGAAACAGGGTTCATATCCCACTGGAGATCCCGATCTTCATCATTATATTGGGGAACTGCTGTACAAAGGTGCTGCTACAACATTCCTCATCGGACCGATCCTACTTAATAATGTTATTTTCCGCGAATAGACGGGGCGTATGCTGCGGCTGAATCGCACTTCTTGGCCTCGGGAAAGAGGGACAGTGCTCGCCTCTTTGCTCACATGATGTTGGATTGGTCTACAGCCGGCGGCATACCGGGTAACTTTGCGCTCCGTGGTACCCTCCCGTCGGTTCCACTTTACCATTGATGAGAGCCACCGCAGCTGAACTTTTTTTGTGTACAGATACCTAGTGAATGGGAATATACTCGCAGCGCGAACGTTCATCGTCCAGTTTGTAAACAGGTTGATAGCCGCTCGACCATCTTTGGTGTCTTCGTTAGAAACTGCGCCGGTTCAAGTTACCGATTCGAGCGAGATTGTGCTGACTACTGACAGCGTAGTCAACTTTTCCCAACTTGCAGTGCTGGTCTGTCAACGAGCAAACGGTGAAAAGAACAAGACAACACGTGAGAGCTGGATCCGGCTGTGCGGTACATATCAGTCAAGAGGTGGCACCCTTGCAAGCAAGGAAGTCCGTGCGGTGAGTGTACAGGTTGCCGCAATGTTTGCACGCCGACCCATTGTACTGGGCCAGGTACTGCTTGAAATAGCATCGTTGTACTTTGCGATCCCGCAGCCTAAGACGCAACCAGATAATCCATTTGGTGCGATGTTGTCATCAATGCTTGGTGGGGGCCCTCCAGGCGGTGTTCCGCCCCGACGACTGACACCTGGTCTACCTGGGCCGACGGCACCGGGTCTGGACTAAGGAGAGCTATCTAGGAAAAGAGATGGCGGGGTGCTTTTCGTCATCGCCAGATCTTTGGCAAAGGCTTGAGTGTAGGTGGGATTCTCGACCAGCGTCGTAATCGGAGGTTTTTACATGTTGATATTCATGAGTGAGCACTTGAGCAACAAGGAACCGACACACGAGAGGTAATGTTGGTTGATCTCGATGATTGGAGAGATGTGTAGGATTACAAACAACGATACGGTGGCTCGACCCTGGTTACCTGACGGGATCTTAACGCAAGCAAGAACGGTATACGGAGCGGTGCCAGTAAGTGGCTGCACCCGCTCATGACACACCACTTGTACTTCGCCGCGGCAATGGGGTTGGAGGGTATTGGGTGGGAGAAGCATTCGGTGTAGTCACGTCTCCGGATATTATATCTTGTATCGCGTTCTCGAGTGCATCAACGCGGTTGGACATTTGAGCCACTGGAAGCAGAACGTCTGTCAGGCTGGGCAGTCGGACGCGAACAAGACTGACTTCGTTCAAGAATCTGCGCTGACATCTCATCAAATTTAGCATCGAGTTGCTCCAAGAGTGTCTCGACCTGGAACATGGCTCTTGAGTGGCAAGAGGGCCTGGGCTGCCGTGTCACTTACGAATGCGGTTAATTCGTGCGGGCTGGACATTTCACCGGGGACGGCTGCCACCGATTGCTTCGTTGGTGTCCGTGCACTGGGCGCCGCTTCAGAAGCGGTGGCTGGACGCGCTGGCGTCGATGCGGGGGTGACTTTGAGCGGGAGCGCTGAGGACATCGTTCGTTACTCGTTCAGCGCAAGTCTACTCCACACAATAACACCGAGTTATGTAAGCCAAGCCAGATATCATTGATTGATGAAACCAACTGAGCCTTGTTTAAGACGACGCAATATGTCGGACAATTTTGCGGGTTCGTATTTATGAAGACATGGCTTCATTGTTCTCTCGAAACAGGGTATATGTTGTTCGTTGTGTTTCTTCAGGTACTTGATCGGTCGTGACCCACACGAATCTCAGTGGTTTGCATCTGAGCGTTAGACTCTCGCTCATTCTAGGACCGTCTCAGAATGGCCCGTGGCGTGTGGGCCGATGCGGCGACCTTGGTCCGATACCCATGAGGAATGTAGATTCCAGATGACTCTCCTGGTTACATAACCTTTTCTGTTCGTGAATCCCATCGAGGCAGTTCAAACCCGACCCAAATCTTTTTCCGGCGGTGAGAAAACAAAGTTCCTTCTACACCTCTGTTCTCACTGGTTACGCAGGAACAGATTAGATCTCAGGTACTTTGTGCGAGACTTCATGATTGTGTTCCTTTGTGTCCCGGTCATATAACCGCTCCCGTCGCGCTCCGTCTCTCCATTTAGGATCTTAGATTTGAAGTGCATACATTGCGTCCACCCAAGGCGGCTTTTTTCGCGCGCAATTTTGGTATCCGCGGCGTAATTGCAAAATATATCATATTGACCAAACCCAAGGAGGGGGAAGCCATATGACTCGGGTACAATTCGTTTTAGTATTGATGGCGTCTTGTTCTAACCTCGTTCATTTCATGGCTTATCTATACCTAGGTTGGCTCCCATCATGACAGCATGGCTGCGCCCAGTTTGTTCAAGCGCTCAAGACCTGCCCCCAGATAAGCTATGTGACCTGAAATTAATATCCGGACAATGGTATATAACAACTCAGCATGTTTCACCCTTCTTGTCTGTGCTCCGTCTTAAAGGCTAGCACTTTGGTTGTTTCTTGTTGTTCGCCGTCCTTAATCGCTCTCGAGATGTCTCCTGCCGCGACTTACGAGCTCTCCTCAGATAATTCTTTCAATGGTTTCATTCTCCCGGATCTAGTGTCAGACTGCCACTATCCGCTGCGCCTCAGTCATCATTGCTACAGGGTTGCCCGAGCCTCCGAGCGGTGGTTGTTACAAGGCGCTCGGCTTGTCGAACCCCGCGTCACCAAGTTCATGGGACTCAAGGCCGGAGAACTTACTGCATCTTGCTACCCATATGCCGACGAGTTCCACCTTCGTGTCTGTTCAGATTTCATGAACTGGCTGTTTAACATGGACGATTGGCTGGACGAATTCGACGTGACGGACACGTGGGGAATGCGGGAGTCTTGTATTGGTGCTTTCCGCGATCCGATTCACTTCGAGACCACCAAGCTTGGAGGGCTCATGTCCAAATCGTGCGTATTTCTTCGTATATGCTTCTGCGATATGTTGAAAAAAATGACACCGAAATAAACAGATTTTTCGGCCGTTTCATTGAAACAGGTGGTCCAGGGTGTACAGAGCGTTTCATCCACACCATGGATTTATTTTTCGTTGCGGTTGCAAAACAAGCAGACGATCGTGCCAACGGACGTATACCCGATTTCGAATCGTATATCACTGTTAGACGAGATACGAGCGGCTGCAAACCATGTTTTGCGCTGATCGAATACGCAGCTCGTATTGACCTGCCAGATGAGGTGATGTCGCACCCCGTGATCATGGCCATGGAAGAGGCTACCAACGACCTCGTTACTTGGTCCAACGTAAATCCACCACCGTTCTCCCGGTTTCGAAAAATTGATTTGACGTTGATAGGACATCTTCTCTTACAACGTCGAGCAATCTCGGTGGGACACACACAACATGATCGTCGTCCTCATGCGCGAGCAGGGGCTTGACCTGCAAAGCGCCGTCGACTACGTCGGCGCACTTTGCAAGGGCACGATCGAGCGCTTCGAGAAGAACCGCGCGATGCTCCCTTCATGGGGCGAAGAACTCGACAAGCAAGTCGCGATATATGTCGAGGGGCTACAAAATTGGATAGTCGGCTCGCTGCACTGGTCGTTCGACTCCGAACGTTACTTTGGCAAGGAGGGTTTGGAGGTGAAGCAACACCGCGTCATCAAACTTCTCCCGAAACGACCTCTGTGAGGGTTGTCATGGATCTGTCATCGCTATTCGGGCCGGGTTGACGTTGTGCGGTGGGAACGCCCGGTATGAAAATGTCTCTTCATTTATTGTAGATAATGAATTATGGTACTTTATTCTCTTCATTTATCGTGGTCACCTCTATTCTTTTTCTATGTACTATCGACTCGGAGGATGTTCAGATATGTTCAGATATGTATCTTCACCAAAAGTATTTCGTGTAGAATCTGAACTCGTAAACTATCATCATTCGAAGTGCTTCCTGTTCACAAAGGCAAGGCCAGCAATAAATCAATCAATCAATCAATCAAGATTACACTAGTGCCGGCAGTTACGGATTACTTTGCAACCGTCCTAAATCCCACTACGCCGTTTTCAGGGCGGACCACAATGGTCGATGACGTACTCTTTCACCCTCCTCTGTTCTTCACCACCAACGCCGTCTACGTTCTCTGGTGTTATATCCTCCAGGTTTGTCTGTAACGACTCTCTTGCTTGAGCAAAGCTCTGAAGGCGTAAGCTGGTAAGAAGCGCTTACCCTTCCACGGTCAGCACCAGCTTCGATCAAAAGGACGGCAGCCTCGGCGTGAGCGGATTCCATGGCCAAGTGCAACGGCGTATTTCCTGGTCACGAGCGGCTACACCATATGCTGATCAAAGTCAGGGCACACTTACCTACGCGATCGCCCGTGTTGAGACGGGGCTTAGCAGTGACATCTTCTGGCGGGTGCAACAGTAGCGAGATAAACCCGGTAGATCCGGTGGTAGCAGCCCGATGACTGAAAGGAACGATGTAAGATAGATAGATGCCGTTTCATAATGACTCACAGAGGCAACTGGTTGGCCTTGTCCCGCGCGTTAATCTAATGACGGTTAGTTTTGTGAACTAGACTGGGATCAAATCGACAGACATCTGCGCCGCGTTGAATCAAGTATCTTCCGATCTAAAGATCGAAACAGCGCTAGAACGTTGAAAATGTGAAGGTCCGACTGGGTAGAGCCCACCTCTATGCGAGACTTAGAAGCCGCGTAATGCCTACGATGGACGTGAACGATACGGGACGGGGATGTTGATATATCGTACAGTGGCGTGATCCCCTTGTCATTCCTCTGATTTACGTCTGCCCCTGCGCTTATGAGTTCGTAAACGACTGGCTCATGGCCAGCACTGACTGTGTGAAAGAAGATGAGACAGGCCAGCTTCTTTGATGTAGACGATCGCACCGGCGATATGTAATGCCGCCCAGCCGCTCCCGTCCACAATGCTGACGTCTGCCCCTCGGTCGATCAGGTAGCGGACGATTTCAGCTGCACCCACGGCAGCTGCCCAGTGCAATGGTGTACGACCATCCTACGACGGTTGGAAAGACTAGTGTCACGAGCGAAAAAGCTCACTGCATCAGCCTCATTAACAAGGCTTGAATTCTCAGAGACTAGGGCTTGCACGAGCGAAAGTTGGTCTGTGAACAATGAGCTAGCAGAAAGTAGCGAGATTTAAGAGGGAGAACGAACTGTTTTGTGCTGCTGAATGGACCGTTGAGAGGGCCATCGTGTCAAGACGCAAGCAAGCTTGGATTGGGAGATTACGCCAATGCAAACCCTAACCTCAAAGTCGGGTCATACTTTCGGAAGCCTCCCTTGTGTTGGTTGGCAACACAGCTGGGCTTAGACGCGCGGACTCCAGCATGTGATAGCACCAATGGCAGCTTTCCATATCTCTTCAGACCATGGCGACCGTGTATCAGCACCTTGGCAAGCTTCGCGGATAGCCTCGATCGAGATCCCCGAGAATGTACAATTTCAATTGGCATGGCTCATGCTGTAGAGCAAGCCGCTCTGTGGCAGATTAATGCGCACAACGGTCGGAGGGTGGATCGGGGACGGACGTTTTCCGCGACGCAAGGCAGAAGTAGTAGTGACACGCTTGTTGGCTGCAGAGGCTCGTTTTGCACTCTGAGTTCTTCAGTTGTCGCAGTCACCGAAGTTCTATCGACACGTAGCCGAGAGTCATCACTTCATCAGACTTCCATTCATCAGACTTCCCTGGATATTGAGATCCGTGAGCATTAAAGATGCAATTGGCTGCCACTCTCCAGGCCATTACCCTTTTTTTAAATTAAATGTTGGTCTGGTCCAGCTGAGACTCCAAACATACTGCAGCCTCTCATTTTCAAGCCTCTGGCTCGTTTCTCACTCGCTCCATCACACGTTCGCAAACGTACAACCAACGCTTTGGCTTCAAAGTTTTGGAGAGATAGCTTTGCAACCTCCGGGATTCAGGACACCTCCGGCGTCAACACAGCAATATTGTGCACTCTCCCATCCAATTCGCCTGACTTGAACTTCGTCTACCTTTTTTTCGGCTAATATCCAGGACCGGAGCTCATGGAGTGGGTTTCCCTGAGTCGAAAAACGCTGGTCTTTGCGTAACAACGCATTGATATCTGTAGAAGAGCGGCCCATATGCCATTGTCACATCTACCTTACCCTGTCATCCTGAGTAAGTCAATCAGAGTGCCTGTACCATTTCTGATGAAAACCTTGCCCTTCAGGCATCGTGGCCTCCGTGTCCTTTTCGACACCGGTATTCATTTATTCCAGTCGCCGCCGACAGCGGTCTGAGAAACAATTGTTGTTTGTTTCAATGAGTGTGGAATGACTGTCCCTTCTTCAACTCATTTCCCGTTTGTCTATGCCAGAGGCTGACGGCTTGTGGAAGCAACTTCGCTCATGTAGTCCGGCGACACCACCAAAAGTTCTCGTCAAATCAGCGGGATTCACGACCAGGTTTTGGTACCGGAGTTCACGAACCAAGGATTAAACCTAACCTTGCACGGTTATGCTTATTCTACAGGCTTTTCCATGCGCTCCACAGGCGTCACCGGGCATGCAAGCCAAAGGGCGTTTCTATCCAAACCAATATTCCAATTTACCATCTGGACCTGGAGTCTCTCAGATAAGCTACCACGGCCATATCGTATCTATGCACCATTTACCAGCCATTGGATGGCGCTTAATACTGCGAGTTCCGGAACACCTGGCGTCTGGTTTGGCAAAGACCATGCCAATGTCAAAATCACGAGCCCGCCTTGGAGGTCGGGTCGGTAGTGTCTCTGTTATAAGGGGACTACCATCCGAAGACCCAGAAGACTACCATAGTTACTACCTCACAACAGAAGATACCTGAGATGGCTTTCATTGGCGAGTTCACAGAAGAGGTAGGCCGATTTTCTTCGCCCATCCAGAGAAGTGCTGAAAATGATTCACCCCCTCAAGGATTCCTGTCAGTTAGTCGCGAATGGTCTGGGATTAAATCCATATTCTTGCGGATGGATGGAGAACGGTCTCCCGTGCGATGCCCCCCTCACTGGGAATCAGGTACCTGCCCATTTGCGCGGCTTCCACCAAATCAACGAGCGTCAAAGAGTCGAATGTCTTTGGGAAGGGTGTGGAGAAGTGCTCAATAGCGGTTGTATCGTTAGGCATGTCGAGGAGAAGCACCTGGGATACAGGTGGCCGTGTCCCAAATGCCTCTATACATTCTCCCGCCGCGGTGTCATGGATAAGCATCGTGCGAAATGCAGAGGTTAATCCAGAAGTTGCTTGTAAGCGTCAAGCCTCTGCATAACGGTTAGTTTGCTTATTTAAACTGTCCATCTTTCTCCAAACGTTTCCCCTGTATAAGTTTGATACTTTAGTAACGCAGGCATATCGTGTATTGTTTTGGAGTGTGTTTGGTTATTGCTGTACCATATCGCTACACATATGTATCCATGTTGTTGGCGTGCTGGCCTGTGTCATACCAACGGTAATAACGGATGGATGGTGGAAGGGGCATGTATGCAAGTTGTTGACGCTGAGTGTTCTTGTTGACGTGTAATTAGTATGTGTATAGCTTTCCACTTGGAAGCATTTCGTTTTTACAACGTTCCTCACCTCTCGCACCGCGCGTGAGTCATCCAACGACTTAAAAGCAGCTACTAATCGGCCAGACCATTGACAAGGCGAGGGTGCCAAGTAAATCTCGCCTCCCCTCGGCAACCTGATCAATGGCCCGGCCATCAGACCAGAGACAAGCGACTAGTGGCCTAGAGCTTGTGGAAATATAGCCCAGTGATTTGCACCCGGGATTTTCCCGAGGCTACCATCAGTATCAATATCAGTACTGCCTGACCTAACTCCTTGTATTGTGGCGCAGGCAACAACAGCAGGCACGGAGTCGGATCATGTTCGCTTTGTTTTCGTGGACCTTGTTTTCACCCAGCGACTCTGACCCCCTCGAAATGAAAAGAAGCTAGATGGTTTGCAACGAGTTAGTTCCATTTAAACATTCGCAATCTCCGCAAGTCAAGACCACGATGCTGATGTCCGAGATTCCCAGATATTTCTAACGAAACTCTGTTCTTCAAGCTTCGTGGCAAGTTTTCCTCCATTTAGACTGGATGCTAGTAGCCTGTACCTTCGCCCATGTGACAAACGGTCCCGCAACCAAACCGATCCCACGTCCTCATCAGATCTATCGAAACCATGGCCAAGGGGTCAGTCATGGAGTCCCTGAGCAAACTTAATAGTTGACATTTTTATCTCTCCGTTGTAGTACTTGGCATCCGGTGCATCGAAACAAGGTTACCATGCCGTTTGCCAGCTGGAAATGACACCATTCTTCGGTACCAATGACTCGACCAACCATCAGAGTCTGTGGAATCCCTCCAATAGACTGCCATCGCCTATTTGTGTTACATAGGGTTATTATTGCCAACGCCTGGAGGCCATCTTGGTTCCGGAGTCGCTGGCGTCCGGTTGGCCGGGAATCATGCCAATGTCGAAAGCATAGTCTTGCTCAGTGCTTGGACTGTATAAAAACTGACCACCTTCTATTGAAAGTACGACATACTTCAGAAGATGCAACTCGAACACGAACACGATTTTGGTGATGATGCAAGTCTTTATCTTTAATCTCTTTCCAGCAACTGAGCATGTTACTTCCAGGACATTCTCGCATTGATAGCAATTAGCCACGGTATAAAGAAATACTCTTGTGGCTGGGTCACTGGCGGGCAAAGGTGTAATGCCAAGGTCATCGGGAACGACTTTCCTGATCATCTCCGCAACGTTCATACAGCAAATAGTGCTCTAAGGGTTCCATGCCGGTGGGAAGGATGTGTGGAGGAGCTTAACAGTGGCTGTCTCGTCAGACATACCCAAGAGAAACATCTCGAGTACAGGTGGCCATGCCCGAAATGCTCGGCTATATTCACTCGTAAAGGAGTGTTGGCGACGCACCGTAATGGTTGCAATGGTTGATTCAAGTGTGCTGCTAGCAAGTCTGTCGACTCATTCAGATCATCCATTTTACTTAAGTTACTAGCGCTATAGGATCAGTAATTATTTTTTTGCTAATTTTTTTGCTAATGTCTCCACTTACTTTAAATTCCGTTAATTGTTAGGCGATCGTTTTTCTTTGATAGTATGACCCCCTTCGCCGGATGTATTTTTTTTTGCCTTGAACCATGCTTCTTTTAATTATGTGGGCCTGTGGTGGCCATTACATTATTCGTCGGCCATTCGCTTAGTCATGCTATCCACGGCACGCCAGTTGGCACGACCAAGATGAAACCAACATACGTCCCGTCTTCGGAAAGAGCTTGTACCGGCCGGCTAACGCTATTTCTCGCCGTTGCGATCAGAAGTCGGGTATACAACCAGGTATACACGGAGTCACAGACCAACGCAGTGACGATCCTGAAAACCAAAGCAAAGAGCGTGTCGTGATTGCACAGCTTTCTGGCCATCTCGACTCGATTTCGCATCTTATTTCTCCCACCACACGTGATCACGCTCACATACACAGATGCCTATAGCGTCGTCTTGTCTTCACAGAGAACCAGCAGCTTCAGTGATCTGCGTCCACGGATCGAGCCGAGAACTACCAAACTAGGAACAGCAGTTTTCACTCCCTCGAACTTTGGTGTAATTTGCTGTTGAAAAAACGTAGGAAAGGGTAGGATGGTTCCTCCCAGCACACAGCACACAGAACTCGTCATTTTCTAGATGGATCTGCATTCCGCACAAGTCACGATCAAAATGAAATGATAACACCCCGACCGCGGAGGTTTTTGATGAAAACATTGTCCCCTGGGCTTCGTGGCCACCAAGTTGTTTTTAGGCGCCGGCGTTTGACATCCTGAACTCCAGTGGCGAGTGTTTCACAACTAATAAAATTTTTATTTGGAGATTGCCTTGACCAGCCTTCCATCCTCAATCCATTTCGGCGGTAATCAGGGTTTCGGTCATTTGATTTCGCGATGGCACGGATGGTTTTCATTAAATTCGTCAAATTCACAACCAAAAGTCAGTGATGAAGTTCACTAGCCATGGAGTAAACCTAATCTTACACAGATACCCTTTTTTTTGACTTCGCCATTGTGGCGCCCCGGCAACAGTGTTCAGCGTGCTAAAGCACGGACCTTGGACCGTTCGCGTACCAAGTTGCGTCCCGCTATACCAATACCAATGGTTTGGCGTGCCGCCGGAATCCGTGGGCCGTCGTTTCGTGTTGCAACGCCATGGTTGCAACGCGAACGGACGGCACTTGGTACTCTGGTTTCGGGATCCCTGATGTTTGGTGTGTTTGAAACCAATGTCAAGCCAAAAGTGCAGCACTGTCTGGGGCCTGGCTAGCATTTTGTTTATAAAGCCTAAGAGATCTTCTGTCTGAATCCAAGACGATTTACAATGGAAACGGACTACAACCTAACCTTCGGTGACGACGTGCGTATTTGGCCTTTGCTTTTCGAAAGCGCTGCTGAACAAATGTCTCTAGGATTCTTGTCAATTGGTCGCAAATGCGTTTGGATTACGGGAGTACCTCTGCAGGTGGATCGTAAACGGCTTGCCGTGTAACGAGCTACTCCCTGGATTCGACGTCCCAAGCCACATGCGGAACATCCACAGAGTCAATGAGACTCCGATGCTAACCTGCGAGTGGGATGGATGTGGTGACGAGATCAGCAGTAGTAGTATCGTTCGACATATACAGGAACAGCATTTGCTCCATCGATGGCCATGCCCCAAATGTCTGAGGGTGTTCACTCGTAGAGGAGTCATGGACGAGCACCGTGTCAATTGTAATGGCCGATGAGAGACATTGAAGTTGAGTAAGTAATTTACCCTCGACTCATTTCTATCACACAAATTGAGTATCGACGTAGGTTGGCTTATTCTATAGCCCCGTTAATTTTGATAATACTGGCGTACTCCAATATTGTGATTGTGCTGTACTCGTAATTCAACGGTTACTTACTGTACTGCCCCCGATAATAATCCACCATCGTTGTTATATAATCATTTTATTTAATAATCATTTTATTTATACAGCACGCCATTGCCATTTTTATTATCTTATCGTGTATGCAGCAGCAAGTGGCCAGCACCCGCACCACCGGCACCAACCCGGGTCAACAACAATCAAGATTGAGGATGCCTGCCAGCAGCACTCCAACGTACACCCATTCCGTCTTTGTTCTATTCCTCGGCGCCGAACGTTTGAAGATATGCGCTGGCCTTAAAACAAAATTGCATCAACGCCTGCCGGTTTCTTAATTGTGCCCATCTGGCTTCTCTCGTCAAACCGGCAATGGTGTGATTTGTGAATGTGCGCCTCCACCTTCCCATCCTGTCAACCTTGCCGCAACCTTGGCGTGCTCCATGACAGCGTTTATCGATAAAGCGGCTGAAAGGTGCCATCCAGTGACCTCAAGGGACCATAAATGCGAGAGACAAACGTTGAGGTAGAGCTCTAATCTTTTAGCCTTTACGCTATGCTCAACGGACTTGATTGGGAAGTGGTGGACTATCCCTCTGACTTGGATGCTCCGTCTTTTCCGGTTAACCAATCCTCCCTCGACTATGCAAAGATGATCTATTGTCTGAAGTGGGTGGACACTGCGCATTTAAAGATCAAAATCATGTTGACCCTATTTCCGCAGTAATTTACGCCCTGGGCAGACACGCGGCTGTTTCACGACACACTCCCAGCCGCTTTCTCCTCTCATGAAACAGTTATACTCTCTGGGAAGTCGTCTGACCTATGCGGGTCCGTATAACTCTGTTCCCGCCACGACGGAGGCCATGGATATTTGCATGACTCCCATTCCTGGCTCACGCTCATTTCGGAATGACCTGCGGGGAGCCACACCTGGTTACCACGATCGCTTGCCTGTTTTCAACCAGCAGCAGCACCAGCGTCAGAGTCAGACACCACACAGATATCCCTGTGGCTGGTCTCCTGAGCTGGACAATCCTCCGAATCTCCATAGTGCTCCGAACGTTGCCCTTCAGTCCGCTCCGATTCTCCAGGCGCCTGGTTCGCACAGCGCGAACGCAGAGCAACCTGATGCATGGCTGTCGTACCACGTTTCAAACGGAGCTACGAACGCGTGTACATCTTCTCCTGATGGAGACCCTGATTTCTTGGCAGCTAGTTTATTCGGCGGCTTCCGGGACTATGAATTCCTCAAGGCACATGCTAAACAGGCTTTGGTCACACAAACAAGTGAAAGCATGACACTCGTTCAACCTCAGCCTCAACCTGCCCCCTCTTCCTGCACTGAGCCGACGCATGGAATGGGTCAAACCATACGAACCGTTGGGTGCGGATGGGTCGGTCCTGATGGTGTTCCTTGTGGGCTGCATTTCAGAACCGACAGGCGAGGTGTGGTCGAACACCTGCAACACGTCCATGGTATCACACCGGGGGACGAAAAAGCACGCGCCAAATGTTTCTGGGAGGAGTGCAGGACGACCCTAAACAAGGAAAGCCTGGCGCGACATATTATGTCGGTACATCTCAAGGAGGGAGCGCAATGCGCCAATTGTGGAACAATATTTGCCCGCGAAGACTCTCTTAAGCGGCACATGAAGGGCAGTGTGCACAACAAGTTTCTCGAGAAGTGTGCGGCGAGACGGACCCTGTTGTGAAACCGTCCGCTAGGTCTGATAACGATGGGTATACGCAACATGTGTCGGATTTGGATTCCGCGTCAGCGAGCAATATGTTTAATTTAAATTCTTTTGTTGACTATCAGATCTTCGCGTAACGAGTATCATGCTTTAAATGAACTCAGCGGATTCCTGCTTTGCAATGTCTAAACATTCACTAATCTTACAGGAATCAGCGCTCAGTGTCAGTCCTAGATATCATATCCCTCACCTGGTCCCCCGAGGCAGACTCGTGTGTGACAGTTGGTGGCGGTTTGGACCACTTTTCACGGTGGCAACCGGGCTATCTTGCAGCCAGGGAGAGGCATTCTGCTGAGCCCTGCACTCAGTGTCCCTAGTGTCTCAGCAAAAGGAAATAGATCAGCACTCTCCCTACTAGGGGGAGAGTGCTGGCACGCGTTGCCTTTATTTACGGCTATCCTGCAGGGATCCCGAGGATCAAGACGGATCAATCGCGTCCCCTTTTCTCTGTCATAGGTACACCGGCTTGTTCGCTGATGCCTGTGATTCTTGGCCCTGACACTCCGTACACGTTACCGGCGCGCCAGGTACGAGAAGCCCAGGGATCAGTGCCCTCGCATTTTTTTTTTCTGATTCGTGCCGTGTCAATTTGGAGTTTTCTGAGGCGATCTAACAAGCCTAGACCAACGAATCCCTCCTCGCACCGCTGCGCGGTGGCCTGCATCAAGGCGAGGGTTAGACGACTAGTCTAGCGCGCATTTCGCCCGAGGGGTAAAGACTACTAGTCCAACATGATATCGATAACAGAACTAAGCTGAATCTTCCATACTCGTCAATACCTGGCGAATCGCAGGGCAGCGAAACCCTGAGTTAATCAGCGAGAACGAACACAAGAAAACGGGGGTGAGCGCAAGTTGTTTGGCGCAGCCAGGTAATAGTTGAGCGTTTCAACGTTACAATGGCCTGGCATTTGGCACCACAGTATAAGATTATTCCGCTTCCCCCCTAGTTTCGCCCTCGAATAAAGACACTTCGACAGACCGTGCCCGTTATATAGGTATCTCCTCCAGTTCGGCGTCCTCTTCGACAGCCGCAAACAGTATTCGCGTCCCAACAGTGGCACGGCCAGGTGATGACGACAAGCCAAACCCAGTATCTACCTCACCCCTGCTCCGTACGCCCTCAGCGTCGCGCGCGTATAACTCCCGGATGCTCATGATAAACCGAGGGGGTAGGGTGTAGATGGGCACGAACGCCATGATGAGCAATAGCAACATCCGCCATCCACCGAGTGGTGCCTTGTTCAAGACGTAGAGCATGTTGACGATGCTGTACAGTAGTACGCTAGACGGACGAATGAACGCAAAGAGATTGACGACGCGGACGGACGTGTGTGGATCGGATATGTGCTTACCCGAAGAAGTAGAGCGTGCCTTCTTTGACGGTCAGACGCACATACCGATTGAGCTGCCATTGTTTCGTCGCGGTGTACATCTGAGTCGACTGCCTCACGAACTGCGCGATCACGAGGATGCACATTGTTGCGCCGAGCGTGACTTGCAAGATGGTCGTCACATATGTCCAGGCGTATGGTACAGTTTGCGCTACACAAAACGAGGTGTAGACAATGTCGACGACGGCCACTGTGCGCGCATAGGGGTGGGGATGTTTGATGAGTGAAACACACCGTTTCTTCACTCACTATTTACTCACCCTCCAGATTGTTTGGGTTGCTGTAGATAGCGCCTGCAAGGATCATGGAAATGACCTCGAAAGAAAGCAGAGCAAGTAGAATGCCCAAGATTAATCGTGACCGATGATACATGACCCACACGCGAAGGATCATCACCACTGTGATCACCATTTAGTCTTCTTTCTTCCGAACTACATAGCAGCTCACGGTTTGCCGGACAGAGGAAGAGAAGGAATGTCCATTGATAAATAATCAAAAATATTTCACCTAAATGTCATATCTGTAAATGGGGTGGATCATGAATAAAAGTTAGGCAAAACCTCTCACAGCTACCTGGCAACATCAGCCACGTTGATGATCACAAAATGAGGACGTACATCTATGACACACTTTAGTATGTTGATTACCCACCGGAGTTGGAGAATAAATACCTTTAAAGGGCCAGGTACAAAACTAGTTCCTACTTAAGTAGGCGTCATGATCAGATCAACTGCATGGTTAATGTGATGAAGATACCAAGTGTGGGGACACTAGTGGGGCACGCGCAGTCAAGGGCTTGGTTTCACAAGTGACAACACAACCGGAGACGTACAGACAACTGAGAAGGCCAACATAGCGAACCTGTATTCGTCCTCAACATATTGCGGGTCACGACAACATAGTACGCAACATCTGATACATACGAATATGAACATCGTTGATACCCAGGTCCATGGCTTGGTCTGTGGACATCGTGATCTAGAACAATTGACAAGCAATCGTATACTGACCCAGATGCATTCTACCTGCGCGGGGGGTCTGAAAACGCATGACATTTGAAAGCATCGACATTATACCTCTTTTGAGAATGTAAGGACTGTTGACCGTCACAGAATTCAGCGAATTGATCGGGAGCAAACTGGACAGACTTGCTGTAATCATATCCAATAGCAGTTATGACAATAACTGATATCATAGTCGTTAACGTGGTTTTCCGCAAGTGTGGAAGCATACCAGACATATAATTAACTTCTTGAACGATACCTAGTTCATACATTAGGATACCTTGAAGAGACATGATTCCAAAGGGGCGTGACAAGAGGAAAATCGTAAGGGTGCGGAAAGAAAGGCGTGCTACGGGAATCCACGTTGAAGAGAGAGGACCGTTGACTCTCGTTGATAAGAGTGAATAATTCCTGTGCCGTCCGCAATATGATGTACGTACTAATGACTACGCGCTAGTGCAGCATTTAAATATTTTGCACTGCTCTGTGTTAGTGCCACTTGGGCTGTCCGGTGGGTGTGCTTTGAATGGTGAAATGCTAGTACTCACAGTAGTACAATGCAGTTATGGTGCCGGCGGTAGAATCAGAACACTTGGAGCACCCATCAAGTCACGGTGGCGGCGGCACCCAGGCGAGTACCCGCAGCGTGAGCTCTACAAACCAGATAAGCATTGACCCGTACCAAGCTAAGCGAAAGTTTTATAAACTTACCATCACAGTATGCTCCATTTGTGATTAACGACCTCGTCCGAGGATCGGGCCACCAAGAGAAGAATTGGTCAAGCTGTGAGCTGCTAGGCTCTTTTTGTTCAAGCCTGAGCGTATCAGTAGCTGCTGACATATGTTGACAGTACGGTCAAGCACCACTGGTCACAATTCAAAACTTCTTCAAAACCCACCCATGGGTCATAGGTCTTGGGTCCAATTTAAAATAAGGCAGAAAGGCCTCTGAACGTGTAAAGAAATCTACTTCAGTACTTCAGACCAACCCTTGAACAGGTCACTACCAATGATGCCCGAATCGAAATCTGCGTACTGGAGCTCGCAGCGTCTCTTCCGATCATTTTCTATAGATGTCAAAGCCGCCGCGGTTGAATTCGTCGGAACGACCTTTTTCTTTCTTCTCGGTCTCGGCGGCATCCAAGCAGCGACTGGAGAAGCACTCCAAAGCGGAACCGACATCGAGCATGTGCTGTACATCGCGACATCCATGGGTTTGAGTCTTCTCGTCACCGCCTGGTTGTTCTACCGTGTCACCGGTGGCCTCTTCAACCCGAACATCACACTAGCGCTCTTTCTCGTCGGAGTCGTCAGCCCCGTTCGATTCGTCTTGTTTTGCATCGCACAGATGGTGGGTGCAATTGCTGCGTCGGCGATCTTGTACGGTCTGACTCCCGGAGCTCTGAGCGTAAAGTACGTCTTTGGATATGATTTCAGGTGAACGAGGCTGACCGCGTTCCGTGTCTGTAGTACGTTTTTGCAGCAGGGGGTGAACGCAGCACAGGGTGTGTTCATAGAAATGTTTATCACCGCTGCGTTGGTCATCGCCGTACTTATGCTGGCTGCCGAGAAACATTCCTCCACGCCATTTGCTCCCGTTGAGTCTTTCGTATTCCTTTGACCCGAGAAGAGCTGACGACAGATGGTATAGGTTGGTATCGGGCTCACACTGTTTGCTGGACACTTGTACGTTCATGCCTATCGAATTAACCGGATATGGGGACGAAACGCACATACATAGGTTCGCCGTTTTTTACACTGGCGCGAGTATGAACACGGCTCGTGCATTTGGGCCTGCGGTAGTGACTGGTTTCGATTTTCCCGGACGCTCGAAGCATTGGGTGGTACGGATGAATATTTTTCGATATCTCTTGCTTAACCTTTGTTCGTTCCTTAGTACTGGGTGGGTCCCTTCCTAGGATCTATACTTGGAACGGCCCTCTATACGTTGCTCAAGTGGTCAGAAACGGTCTCCATGTTTTCTCAATAGCCAATAACTTTTTGCTTCTTGCAGGATCAACTATCTCGAGTTGAACCCCGCCCAAGCATCGACCAGGGTAGAGGATTCTCCTCCTACGCCGACGATTTTTGGGGCTGAGAGGGCAGCGGAAGACACAGAGGCGTCTAGCCGTACGGAGACATGAATAATCATGAGTTCAAAGGACGTGCAGAGTGAATTGTAGAATTTACATGCCCATTGGACAATTTACAAGTCGGCGTGGGCGAGTTACCGATACATGCTTCGGTCCCCTCTGAGTTGTTGAACAAGGTGGGTGGGGTGAGAGTTATTGCCCCTTATTCATTCTCGGGTATGTATCCATGTATACCCCTCGGTTCAAGATAGAATTGGGCAGGATTAACAGGGGGACGTGAAAACGGAAACGGGGTTTTAAATGGTGCTTTCGTTATTTGGTCTTACTCTATATTCATGGGCAAGAAGACGAGCATTAGACACCGAACGAACCGCGTCAAGCGTGATCTACAAATGTTGCTCTAACCAAGCAGTTCATCTCCGAGATCTGTGACGACACAACTAAGGCGTCTCGACGATGTACCCTTTGCCTTTACGACAAGCCGTCTGCCATAGATCTTGGATCGATGCCCAGTATCGTTTCGGGTCAAGACGCATGTGGGCAACGTGGGCGCTCTCCTCGTACACCTCGCGACGTACATTGAGACCCAACACCTTCGCAGCCTCGACATGTTGTTCAACCTCTTGCCATGGCACTAATTCATCCTTCTTGGAAAAGACGTACAGTCTAGGTGTCTGCGAGTTCATCCAGGGAAGGGGACGAGGCTGGAGGAGCGCATTGATATACCGCATCGGCATTGTTTCCACTCCAAAGAGAATGTAGACAGCGTAACGGAGGGAATGCAGGAAATAAATAACAGCCAGGGTGATGTAACGAGCGACGGGATTTCGGACGGCGATGCGAAAGGCCGCACCGATGGTATACACGTTGCCAACGGCAGGAGACGAATCCATAACCAGAGCGCTCACAAGATGTTCCGAAGATGAAATAGATGGGTATTTGGACGATAAAAGGCGAGCAAGGGATGTTAGTTGGAGTCCGCCACCTTATTCAACGCGTCAGTTTACCAGGTGGATCCAAGGCTTGCAGTCTATACCATTTGAAAACGAATGCACAAGAACACGTGGGCGGACACGAGTAGATTCTTCAGTAGGGCTGTTGGCTGTAGGAAAGCAGCCGAGGGCCCCAAGAGCTTCTGCGACGGGCACGAGCCGGTTTTCCTGTCATAGCAATAGGTGAGGTGGCATCCCGAACTGGTGCTTGTGTTCTGTACATACCTGTGCCGTTGCGGAAGTCCAGAAGAAGGAAGGCTCGCACTTGACAATGATTTGCGTGGCGTGTGGGTATATTTCGGTATATCCCCGAGAATAGTGTTGTAGATGGCGTGTTAGCGCACCCACTGTATGAGAAAGGTCAAATTCGAGGACCATTTGGACATTGTGATACGTAAACGCACTCCAACCAAAGATGAGGATAACACTGAGAAGGATCATCAACAAGACAACAGGCAATAGATCAACGGAAATACTTTGGGGCGGGATCATCTGGCTGCAAGGTTGCCACACTTGTAGTAGGCTGAGCGAGGCTGATGTAGATTCCAGGACCCAAGGTGACAAAACCAGTAGGAGGCTGAGGTCGTGGCATCCCTTTCAAAGTAGTTCAAGTGAGAGGACGAGAAATGCTCTTGCAGGACCAGGTCAGTGCTAAAATGATTCCCAAATGTTGGTAGTCGGTCACTCATTGCGGCGCCGGGCCGGCGACAATCACACTACACTACTTGTCTTGCGTTGACTTTCCGCTTTAGTATTAGCAGCGCATGCGGACATTTGAATGACTGAACGTATCGTTGACACGGAAAACTAATATCGACAGTATCAAGTGTCCTCAAACGTACTCAAAGTGACCATCTCACTCCTCCGCTTCTTCCGCGTCCTCGTCCTCTCCGTCTGCCTTCATCTCCTCGACCTCCAATGCCCCCAAGTTACCCCCTTTCTCATCTATCAGCTTATAGATCTCCCTCAACGTCGTCGGAGCCTTGATCCAACACACCGACTTTTCAATCCCATTCCAAATATAATACTTCACGTCCGATCCCTCGCTCTCCCTACTCCGCAACAAGAACATCACGTCGCCCTCCTCAGGATCGCGCGTGACGAGCGGCTCGGCGTTCGGCACCCCGTAGGCCGTCTGAAGCAGGTGTTTGACGTCCCCGGGCTGGCCTCGCCAGTAGTAATCGAGATACAAGCAGTCCTCGTCGTCTACCCAGCCTTGGGGAAGTTCGAGGTTCCCAGTCTCTACGCCTGTATTTTCGGCGGTGGGGCGATCGGTGGGATCGGTGGACGACATCTGTCGGATGATCGTTCTATGTGGGACCAGGGAATAAACGCATCAGATCGTTGGCAGGCGATGGGCTCTATAAAATAAAGACGGACGCACGGCGATTGTGAAAGGCGAGGTG